>JUFY01015049.1:0-14395 GCA_001855655.1 Leptopilina clavipes
ATTTTGCATTAGTGTTGCGAGTATCGTTTCGGTATACACAGTTTATCAGATCTGCGTTATGAAGTTATTATTTAATGAGAACTTCGTTTTAAAAGTAATTATATTCCTATAAAATTACGAGATTTAATTTATTTTGGAAAATTTTTTAAACTCTAAAAATTTGTTAAAATATTTACTTAAGATCAGTGAGATTGTAATTGTAATTATTTTGCCATTTAGTTATGATGCAACCAAAGTTAAAAAGAAGAAAAGTTTTCATTTTCTTGTACGTCAATATATTAATTGAGGAGTAAGCAAATAAATCTTGATAAATCATTTTTTAAATATTTTTAAACTTGATTTTTATGCATTACACAATATACATATGTTACTTCATAAAAATTTTAATTATGTTCAAAAAAAAATTCCTTCTTAATTGATTCAAGTTTTGTTCGCATAATCCTCAACGGATCGCATGAATTTTCCACAAATCTTATTTGACATAAAATTCATTTGACATGAAATTCATTTGTCATATAATTCATTTATATAAATTTCACTTGACATAAAATTCATTCGACATGAAATTCATTTGACATATAATTCATTTATATAAATTTCACTTGACATAAAATTCATTTGACATAAATGTCATTTAACATAAATTTCATTTGGCATAAAACTCATTTAACATTTATTCCATTTTACATAAAAATCACTTGACATAAAATTCATTTAACATAAACACTTGAAATAAATTTCAATTCACATAAATGTCATTTGATATAAAATTCATTTGACATAATATTCATTTGCCATAAATTTTATTTGACATAAAAATATCTGCACGAATTTTAAAATTGACCGATTACAATTTTCTTGATATCTGATTGGTTAATTTCAAAATTCGCGTCAATATTTCTTTGTCAAGTGAATTTTATGACAAATGACATTTGTGTGAAATGAATTTCATGTCAAATAAAATTTACGTCAAATAAATTTCATGTCAAATGGATTTTATGTAAAATAAAATTTATGTTAAATGATTTTATGTCAAATAACTATTACGTCAAATAAGATTTGTGGAATATTCATGCGACCCATCCTCAACTATTAATTAATTCAGACTTTTGAAAAAATTTTAGATAAAAAACAATTTTCAAAATAATTAATTAAACAAGTATTAATTAATATTTATATTATTTATTAACTTCTGAATTTAATTAATCAAACTTTTAACTTTTATTTCACCAAAAAGGAATATTAAACTGAAAAATAATGTGTAGAATATAAGGAATATATGAAAGGAAAAATGACTTCGTGAGAAAAAGTGAATAACGTTATTGAGAGAAAAATTTCATTAAGGATGTCAATTAAAGTGTATAATTGTACTGCTGTCGCTGTCCGTGGTGTATGTATATGGATACGCTCCTTTTATAAAAGGAAGTAGTGAAATGATAGAGAACGAAGTGAAGTGAGAGAAATAAAAGGCAAAAAAAAGGTTGAAAGGAATGCGGATTAAGGTGGGAGCAATATGGAAGTGTAGCGTTCTGAGCATAGGTTTTATTTCCAACATATGAGATATAGGATTGAAGGGGAAAAGATGCAAGTGTTTATATCGGACATTAAATATTATTCATCAAACGTCCCAGTCCTGAAATTAAAAGTTCATTTAAACAAAATCCGTAGAAAGTCATTTTCAGACCCGTATAAGTTTAAGGTAAACGACCCAATCGCTGCGCATGGACTTGGGAAATAATTCATACAAAAATAACATTTCCCATACATACATGTTTTTTAATAAAAAAAAATTGTTTTTACATTTCTGTTTACAATTACACATATGTATATATGTATATCAAAAAACATATAAGGAATTTTTTGCATAAATTATTTCTTCACTCTCGAGTCACTCATACTTATGCAACGACTGGCAAAACTTTACGGATTTTCATTTTTACATTTTTCATGTATTGTTTAATTATTACAAGAAAATTTTCCAAAAAATATTATATTGTATATTGTTTTGAGAACAACGAATTTAATAACTATGTTAAAATACATAACCTTAAAACTAAAAAATTCGCGAAATTGTTTTTACAACAAATAAAAATATAATTAAAATTAATTTTATCAAACTTTGAAAGATTTAGTTATAAAATGTAAAGAAAACATTTTTGTTGATATTAAATTCTTTTAAAAAATAATGATTTTTTAACATTTTATATTTTTTTTCAGCGCCAGAGAAAAGTCGCAATTTTTATCCAAATTAGACTAAGAATAGCTGATTTTGCTCGTTGAAACGTTATCTACAATCGTAACCTTTTTAATGTTGTTGAAAATACATTGTTAAAAAATATAAAAAATTCAAATTTTATTTTTTAAACAATTTTTTAACAACGTTTTTTCAACAACATTAAAAAGTTTACGATTAATGTTTCAACGAGTAAAATGAGCTATTGTTAGTCAAATTTGGATAAAAATTGCGATTTTTCTCTGGCGCTGAAAAAAAAATATAAAATGTTAAAAAATCATTATTTGTCAAAAGATTTTAACTCAAGATAAATTTTTTCTTGACATTTTATAACTAAATCTTTCAAAGTTTGATAAAATTAATTTTAATTATATTTTTATTTGTTGTAAAAACAATTTCGCGGATTTTTTTAGTTTTGAGGTTATGTATGGTGTCACCAACCTCCATAATTAAAATTGAAAATAAGATTATTGTTTTTAATTACGATAAAGTTTTGGTAAACGCATCATTTGACGTGGGACCTGTAATGTATTTTTCAGCAATAAAAAAAATCAAAAATCTGAACCATTTCTATGGAAAATTGCGATTATTTCTTAAAATAAAATCGATAAAGTGTGCCTTTTCTATGTGGACGTATGAAAATGGTCTAAGGATATTTTAAAATATTCATTTTTAATATTTTTACAATTTTTTTCTGCTAATAAATATTTTTTACATTTTTCAATATTTCTTGATTTAAATTCAACAACTGAGTTTCTTGGGAAAAATTATTCTAGTAGAAAAAATAAAATAAAAAACATTGAATCAAAATATGAATAGTTAATGCTACTCAATTTGGAACGCAATAAAAATAAACTATTTTTTTTGCCTCCTCGATTCATTTTCAATAGAAATGAACCAAATAAGTTCTTTTTGAGAATAAAAGAAAAATGCAAAATATGGTCAAATATAACAAATAAGTCTGTTCAAATGCATGAATATATATTAATTACCTGATAGAAATAACTTACTAGACTTAATATATTATGTATTTTAAAAGGCAATTACTTGTAATCGCGTAATAAAGCGAAACGTATTTTTATTTTAGGAATATGAAAACATGTTCCTTTAATATCAGCATCGGTACTATCAACTTAAATTCCAAAACTTATCAAATTAGTTATTATTTAAATAAATAATAATTAAAACTTTCTACTTAGAAATGACTAAATATTTGTATTGTTTTGGAAAAAAATTTTCTAGTGTTTGTTGAAATAGTTGAAAAAATGATTTTAATAACTGAAGACCTCCACGGAATAACGATCTATGGCACAATTAAAAATGCTTACAATTTTCAACTTTGATTTGCCATAGTTAGTTATTCCAGCAAAGTATATAATGAAAAATCAATAAATTGTATACTCTATATATACAATTTTACTATTTTATTCGTTTAGGCATATTTTTCAATAATACCTGCTCATATTTTCATTATAATTACATTAATGTTAAAATGTGCCACAGATCGTTATTCCGTGGAGGTCTTCAACTTTTAGCGTGTTAAAGAGAAAAAATTAAAGTTAATATATTTATATTTTAGAAAATAAATAAATTTTTGCAGTAATACGCTCGCAAAATACCGGCGCTGTTGGCAATGCACTAGAATATGCATACATTGTATATTGTTATTGGGTTATTAGGTACATAACAGAAAATGCCCTGCTCGACCCTTCTTGAGGCTTGTGGAATCCCTCCAACTTCATACAATATAAGTGTCAGGCCCACTTTAATGAGAAATAGTCTTTTGGTGGGAGGTACTCGCTCGAAGTGGGGATAAAGCTACTCGGGTCGGACGATTCACCTTTCCTCTCTTTCCAGGCCTTCCAGCACTTTGCAGCACCGATTTCCATTTTGCAGAACATTGCAGAAGTTCATTCGCCTTCTTCGGTGTCTATACTTATCCAGATTGTCGCCTCAAGTTTTCGTGTTTTTAGAAAAAAATTTTTTAAATTCTCCGCGCTTTTCACTATATCTGTTCATGCGCGGGAAATATAAAAATATTTCACTTTCAATTTACTTTTACTGAGAATATTTCACGTTTGGAATGAAATGAAATGAAAATTCTTTACTTATAATTGAGTTTAAATTTGTTTTGTGAATTGGAACTGAAGTTTATATGAAGATGAATAGGTCAAGTGTGGATGTTGTTTGGGATCCCCCCTCACAAATAACTTCTTTGGATTACTGGGATTACTCTGTAGAATTGGCATGTCTTCAAGGTCCAGAAGGTACAGGAATTTTTTTCCCAAATAAATTCATTTTATTTAATTAATAGTAAAAATTTAATGGCACTAGAAATTATACTTTCTAAGTTACTATCGGATTATAAATCAAAAAGATTTGTGTGTTACTTGAAAGTGGTGTGAGATTAATATCGGGAGCGTCCAATCCATTTTCTCGTTTCTTGTATTACTAGAATTATGTTCTATAATTATTCTGAAAATTCTGGAATTAATTCTACAATTAATTATGTTGCAAAAATTTATCTTCGAATTTTGTTAATAAGACATTGCAAATAGCAGAGCTTACACACAGAGAAATGTTTTACTTGAATCAAATATAATTTATTTGATTGAAATAAAAGTACATTTGTCTCAGAAACTACTAACTTATTTATTTGTTTTAAATAAAAGTTTTATTTAGTACCTACAAATAAAATATTTTTTGACGCAAATAAATAGCTCTGAGATAAAATAATGTAATTTTTTCTAGGTGTATAATTGATTGAATTTTTATTATTACGAATTGGTATTTGAGGAGAAATTGTTTTTTGAAAAATTTTTATTGTACGTAAATATTATTTTAAAGAGTGTTTATTAGACTGAATTTAAAAGTAGCACATTTTTTCTGCAATGAAATATTCGTTTAGTTTTTTTACACAATTTTTGTTATCGAATTTCTACAGAATCAAATTGATATTCTCCGGAAGAATTTTTATTTAAAAGAAATAAATCGAATTAATATTCACCGGAAGAATTTTTATTTGAAAAAAATATTTAGTGGAATGTTCATTTTTTAAAATTAAATCCTTATTTAGCAAAATTTGCAATGAGAATAATTATTTTTAGTATGAAATTTTAAATGTTAGAATGTTCATTTTACCAATTTTTTTAATAATAGTCGAACAATTAGTAATATTCTGAAAATTTTCTCTCTCGAAACAAAATTCAGTTGAAATTCATATACAAAACAAGTTGTCAAGTATAATTTTGATAAACAAGTAATTCTCAACAGAATTTTTATGAAATCGAAATTTTGCGCAAAATCGACAAAATATTTCAGGAAAGCGTTAAATTTTTATATTTATATTTTCTGATCCGGTTTCAGTGAATTGTGTAAATTTTTCTCTTAATTATTATAATTATTATAATACACTGAAAAAAAAATTAATTTGATTCAAATAATGAATTACTTGCTTATTATCAAATAAATATTTACTTGAACCAAATAATTTTTATTCAAATCGAAATAAAACAGAATTGAATCAATAATTTCTGTATTTGAATCAAATACAATTTAATTGACTCAAGTAAAAATTATTAAAAATAAATATTTATTTGATAATAGTCAAGTAATTCATTATTTGAATCAAATAAATTTTTTGTTCTGTGTTCAATTAATCGAATTTCAGTAATTTTTAGTTATTTTTTACTAAAAATTAATTATTATATTTTTTTTACTAATAATTCATTCTTTTTTTACTAATTAACAAAGCAAAAAGTGAGTCAAGATTTTTACAAACAATTAGTTATTTTTAAGAACTAATTCAGATTTAGAGAGTAATTCGCAATTTAGTTAAAATTTTTTTACTAATTCAGATTTAAAGAGATAAATTTTGTTTCGCGCATTAAATTGGAAATTTCTTTTCTCCTCAAGAGTGAATTTTACGCAAACTTTTTCCCCGTGAGATGTTTAAATTTATACAAACAGAAAACTTTTGGAAACTAGAAAAGTTAGTGTCAATCTGGTGCATTTAAATAATTAAAAGTAAAAGTTAAGTTTCCATTAGACCGCGAACCTAAATAAGATTTTCCCTCTGAATGCAACTGACAGAAAGTAATTAAAGTATACGCGGAAAAGGGTTTTGAGAAGTACAATTTACGGTTCATTACGCAAGATAGTTCAATGTAGTGGTTTCACAATTATCTCTCACAAGAACAACTTTTGTATTTTTCCTATACATACATATATATACGTGTATATCTTTCCTCCTTGGGGCAAAAAGTATTTGTTCCCGACTATTTTATATATATAGTAATAATCAAACCTTTTTCCACACCCAGGGCACAATTGTGAACTTTCATATTTCTATATAACACACATTGTTGTTGATATCTTTTATTTCTGCAGAGGACTGATCTCGGTCAACTACATTGAAGATCCGAAAAGTATACGAACGTTAAAGCAGTCTCGATCACGTTCTGATTTTTGCTCCAAAGTCTTGAGAAATGTCTCAGGTGGCCTCGAGGCAAGGGCTTACAATGCACACGTTATTTTAAGAGTAAACTTTTTGAAACAATATTTCCAGAAAAATATTCCACGTTTAGTATATATATTTCGCTTTATTTTTCAGTATTAAAGAAATAGGTTGACAACAATTTTTTTTTTTGCAATTTCACTTCATGAAAAAATTCCCTTTTTTTGCAAATATATTAATTTAATAAAAACTATTTCAATAAATATAAATTTTGCAAATGTATTAAAAAAGAATCAGACGAACAATCGGAAAAAAAGTTAGTCCATATTTTCACATATTATTCTGAATTGAGAAATCAAATTTAAATTGTAAATTTGTTCTGGTGGAAGGGTGAAGTATTTAATTTTCAACACTTTGAGTCTAGACAAATTAAAATTTGCATTTAGATAAAAATTACAATTTTCTATCAATAGGAAATTAATTAGGTAACATAAAATAAAATAGAACGAACGTTTCTAATTTGTTTCTAATTGACAGAAATTTGTAATTATTATTTGTGCAAGTAAAAGTGCAACTTTTAATTTGTTGTTGAAAATTAATTTTTTTCCCTTCCACTAAAATGCATATATTCAAATTAAAATGATTTATTAAATAATTCAAAACCATGAAGTTGGACTAACTTTTATTTTTGACTGTCCGTCAGATTCTTTCTTAAATAAATAAGTATTCGACAATATTTGTTGAAATTATATGAAAATTTTACGTTTAATGTCAATAATAAATTCGGATTTATTAAATTCGAATTCATATCAAAAACAAAAAGAAATAGAAAATCAATAAAAATGGAAGAAGAAATTTAAAAAAAATAGAAAGAAATAGAAAATCAATAAAAATAGAAAGAAGAAATTTAAAAAAAATAGAAAGAAATAGAAAATCAATAAAAATGGAAGAAGAAAAAAAATAGAAAGAAATAGAAAATCAATAAAAATGGAAGAAGAAAAAAAAATAGAAAGAAATAGAAAATCAATAAAAATGGAAGAAGAAAAAAAATAGAAAGAAATAGAAAATCAATAAAAAAGAAGAAATTTGAAAAAAATAGAAAGAAATAGAAAATCAATAAAAATGGAAGAAGAAATTAAAAAAAAAATTGAAACATTGAAGGACAATATTTTAAGCATGAAGAAAGAAAATGGTGAATTGTTAAAATTTACAGGCAGTAATTGAAATAATAGTAATGACGTAATCATTAAATTGAAAAGAATGTTTTTTGCGACTCACCGTGAAACTTTGTGTTGGGATACTCGACCATGATTTGGCAGGGTCACGTTACTGTCGGATTTCGACCAAGTTACTGAGTTTTTGGCATCAGGGAGACCGACATTTCCGAGATAAGCCTCACAGAAAAGTCTCGTAGTTCCTCCAAGAGAAACTAATTGAGCAGCCGGTCTATAGGTTGGTAATGGTTTTCCAGTGTATCCACCTGATTCCTCACCTAAAATCAATTCAATCAATTACTATTTCTCTTTCTCTCTCTCTCTCAAAAGAAAGGAAAAAAAGGAAAAATTTGCACATTTGTTAATTATAATACCAAATTGTAAATTTTACCAATTCAAATTTAGAAACTAAACATACGGAATTTGTTTCCTATTTATTTTTCTATTACCCTAATTCTGCTAAATATTCCACTTTAGAGAATATCTCTCAATTCGTGTGAATATTTCATTTACTGAAAATTCCAAAAGTACATGCCCGGTTTTTTTAATATAATTTATTTTCCTCTTGGGTGTTTTTTTTTCTTTTTCTTTTTTTTTAAATAAAAGCAGACTGAGGGGAGAATTAAGAGATTTTCTTATCTAAGGTGCCAAAGTCTTGGGTGTTAATCCGAGTCTGCTAAAAAGCTTCAAGTGCACTCTCAACAGTATCCGGCTCTCTTTTTAAATTACTGTTTCAATCCAAAGTATTCTCGCGAGGCTAAGTTGGGCGTTACCCATTCGAAAGATCGAAAGAAATTACGGTAATCTTTGGCCGATTTACCAGGAAGCGTGAATTATGCGTGAATTACGATCAGAAATAGGTATATATAAAAGAGAAGACAAAAAATAAAACAAGGAGAGAAAAAGTCATTTTTTCCCGAGAAGGAAAATAACATTATCTATATAATGGAAATGAAAAATTTAATTGCAATAAAGTAATAAAAAAATGTAATTAAAGAATTAAACTAAATTTAATTTTAAAATTATTATATTATAACTAAGTTTAATTATTACTCCTACAAGAGAAATTAGAAAAATATTTTCCTTATCACTGCGTAAAAATCAGATAATTTCATTTTCAAAACTTCCTTCATGAGAAAAAGATTAAGTATATTCAAAAAAAAAGTTTATACACCTCTGAAAAAAACTTTGTATAATTCTTCTCTCATGCAAATATTGTTATTGACGACTTTCAGGGTAATTTCTTTACTCCTTTGGCAAAAAAAAAAACTTTCTCTCGGCGAGCAACTTATAAGAAAATAACTCCACTCTTATACAATCTAATGAGTTTTTCTTTTGACATGGTGAGGTAAATTTTTTCCTTTCCGCCTCTATACGCAATAATAATAATTATTATTATAATTATAATATAATTATAATTAATATAATTTATTTACTCTTGTCTACAAGCCTAAAAAAGGCAAAATATAATAATAATAATAATAATAATAATAATAATAATAAGAAATAATATTAATAACAAATAAAAATAATAACAAAATACAATAAAATACAAAATAACAAAATAATAGCAAAACAAAATACAAAAGAAATTTTTTGGAGCATAATTAAAACGCACAGAAGGCGAAGAAGAAAAAAAGTGCATTGACCTGAAAAAAGCGATTATTGCGAAGAAATTATAAATTCTGCGCGCGTAGAGTAATGTGTGCAGCGCAGTGAAAGGGATATGCGAAAGAAATGAAGAGAGCAATAATGAAGAGTGAGAGAGTCAGAGGGAGAGAAAAGGGTTACGTTGAGCTGATGGTATACTGAAGATCGATTTAATCAGCCTGGAACACTCCAATTTGATTATTGGTCTACCTTGCCATGGATATAATTTATAATCCACCCAATACAGGTATAACATTATTTCTATATGTATATATGTGCTAATCTTTCATTGTTGACGTTACAATAACATGCTTACCGGTTTGTAATCATATTTGTCAAACCATTAGAAAGGATTATTAGTAATGTTTCACCCTGTGAATTTCTATTATACAATATATCCTAATGCATTCCCTGTTAAGAGAACGTATTTAATTATAATATTCACACAAATTTCAAATTTTTCCAAATAAATAAAATTTTGTGTTTAGTAAAAAAAAAATTTACTTTTTTCAAAAAAGCAATTTTTTCCTTCCACTTTCTATCACTTTGAAACAAATTTATTTCGAAACAACCAAATTTTGGTTTAATGAATCAAATAAATGCATATTATTGTTAACCGAAATACTTGTTTGGTTTCATAAAAAATTTGGTTAATGACCAAATTCTTTTTTCGATCAATAAATTCTTTAAACTGAAGCCAACATTTATTTGAATCAAATAAATATTTATTAATAAATATTTATTAATAAAAAACTTTATTTCAAATAATCTAAAACTTGGATCGACTCGATTCTATTTTGTCCCCACGAACAGGAAGATTGTACTTTATAACGAAAAGGAAAATTTTATTCAAAGGAATTGTTTGGTTCAGTGGAAATATCTTTCGAAAAAAATCTATTTTGCTATTTAGTATCTCTAGGTATTGAAAAATATAGTCGGGCGCTTGCGCACAAGTTGCGTCGCTAGCGCTGCAACGGTAGCGTCCCTGAACTAGTAAATCTAACCTCAAAACTTGGGTCTATACAACAAAATAGAGGATTTGGATCAAACAAAATTTATCCCCGAGTGATGAAAGAAAAGAAAAATAGTAATAAAAATAAATAAACAAAAATATATTAACAACATTAGTCTAATAATAAAATTATTTATATTAATAGAATAAGAAAGAACAAAAGAAAAACTAATACCGTAATAATGCGAGAAATATTTCATTTTCTCTATTTCATTTTCAACTACAAAATCTGTTACAAAAACTTACAGAAATATTCAATTTTTCATTAGGTATAAAATGTAAAGAAAAAAAAATTAATGTGTGGAAATATTAAAATTTTTGAATAAAAAATTATGACAAGTATATTTAGCTACCTTTGATAAAATTATGAATACATGTATTAATTTTTTATTCTTCTTCTTTCTTTTTTCTCTCTCTTTCTCTTTGTTCATCACGTTTTTAGAAAGACGTTTCTATATTTTACCTGAATCAATATAAAGTGTAATAAAACGTTCTTTGCACAGCGAGACATAAAATGCGCGCGAAACACCAGCTCATATAGAAACGGATATAAATGCAAACACACACACCCACACACACACAGATATATTATAATATAGACATATATTTAAAAAGAAAGGAAAAAGTATATTTTAAAAAAATGAAATTTTTTCGTGTAAAAGAAATATTTTCTTTTCCTGAAATATTAATATTTGTATCTATTTTATACAGTTTGCATACGTATAGTTTGGGTAATTTGCTCAATTTAGAAAGTTCCCAACCCAGAATGTTAAGGTATTAAGCAGGCAGCCCTTTAGTGAATAACGTTTGCTAAACAAAGTTTAGTGTATAACGTGTGATATACTCGACGATGTGAATATCCTACCTGGGTTAGCCCCCCCCCCCCTCCCTTCTTTCCCCTGTACAATATATGACCTGAAAATTACAGTGAATTTATTTAGTAATGGTTTGTTTGTTTGTTTCGCTTTATACTTTACAGAGATATGCGACAGATGTTTGTAGAAACTATGGAAATAAACCAAAATTGTTTACGTCTCACATAAATTACTTGCATTTAAATGTCGTTTAGTGAAGGATTCAATTTAGTTCATAAAATATATTTTACATTGTATAATGAAAAAAAATACAATATTTTGCCTTCTTATGATAAAATTTTACTTAATTTGATATATTTTGAGATTTTATGGACTCTATATTAACATATTTTTTCAATTTTATAAATATTATGCTTTATTGAAGCGTAATTTTTTTTTTTAATGATTTAAGGAATATTATTTCAAAAGTGTAGAGTAATTAAAGGAATTATTGTTTGGATTAGAAAAAGCGAGAGAAAAACACTTTTAGAAAGAAAAAATATTATCCAAAACCATTTTTTCTAATTTAAAAGCATTCTTTTTTCATTTTTGTTCTTGAAAAACGAAGTTACTTTTTCCTAGACATTTTTTTAAGTCTCCTTCGCTTAAAATGTGTAAATTTTTATTTTCGAAAGACGACACTGAAAAAACTTAATTTTAATATTAGATCTTAAAAAATAAAATTTATCTATAGCAAAATTTCTTCCTCCACTTAAAAAGTTAGTGTTACCTTCACAAAGCATCAGCCTTAAAAATTTACCACTTTGCTGAAACTTTAAAACAGTGATGGTGATTTCAATAAATAAAAATATATTATTATCATTACACTGCACAAACAAGTGTCTCATTTTGAGACGTTTTGTCCACATATTTGAGACACGTGACTCAAATATGTGGACAAAACGTCTCAAAATGAGACACTTGTAAGACACTTGTTTTTGCAGTGTATTTTATAAATAAAATTCTGCACAATGGAATTTTTAACTTAATATAATAGTTTAAATCGCAATAATTGCAAAGTTAGCAAACGTTCTTTTCCACTCAATTTAACATTTTCGAAATGCTTTAACAACACTGAAGAAAAAAATCCATTTGAATCAAATAACCGATTACTTGTCTATTATCAAATAAATATTTACAATAAATATTCTTAGACCAAATAATTTTTACATTAAATCAAATAAATTTATTTTCAGTTTCACTTTCGCATTCTTTTCACAAAAATATTCTTTCTCTCCAACTTTTGAGAAACATGTATTTTCACTTAATATTTTCAAATTGGTTATAGTTCTTTGAACTCGGTACAAAAGAGAGAAAAAAAGAGAAAGAAAGAAAGATAAAAAGATAAAAAAATGTTCCTTTTTCTCACATGCTTTCTGCTCTTTCACATACTACCTTATACGTAAAAGCTCACTCTTCTCTCGCTCTGTGAGATCGAAGGACAGTTTTATGGTGAGGAAAAGTTTGGTTATTCGTTCTTGTTTCTCTTTGCGAATAGTTTACGTGTCGTGGCAAGAGCCAGAAAAGTTTATCGCAAGCAGAATGCGGCTGGGAAAAACTTTCGGATTAACTGCAAAGACTTTTTATCGTAAGCAGTAGTTCCCTTGCGTGGGCCATTTCTCTCTCTATATATATGGCGGGAAATTAGAGGTTGAAAATACAATATGCTTTTTCCAGTTCGCATAATAAAGGAATAGAATATTTACTGGTTATTTCAATTCACTCTGGTAATAATATATTTTTTTGGTATTTAATTTAATTATTAATTATTAATATTATTAATATTATATTATTTAATTATTATTAATGTCAGTATTATTACAAATAGGTATTATTAAAATTAATAATAATAATTTAATAATAAATTAAACAATAATTTATAATATTATTGGTAATATTATTTATAATTTATATTATTCAGGATTGCCACAAAAATTTGATTTTGTTTTTACCTGACATTTCCCTGATTTTCAGACAGAATTTTCACTTTTTTCCTGATGTTCATAAAAAAAAATTCAAGGGGAATTCAATAAAAAACAAAATCTAATTTTTAGAAACAAAAATCTGATTTGAAACTAAGGGTGTCTCTACCTATTTTGAAAATAAAATTAATTACTATGGCTTATCTTTAATCTTTTTTTTTATATTTTACTAAAAAAGTGAAAAATTAATATTGTTATTAATTTTAATGATTAATATTATTAATTCCTATTGCTTCCTCATAGGAAGCATTGTGTTGGTGAAAATTTCGGAATGTGATTTTTTGACTTATATCGATGTAATTTGACCTCAGGAGTTCAAAAATCATGTTTTTAAAAAATGTCCGTATGTGTGTGTGTGTGTGTGTGTGTGTGTGTGTACTTACATTATATAACCCTTAATATCTCAGAAACAAAAAGAGCTACAGACTTGAATTTTTTTTTAGATTGTAGATCTCATTGGGGGACATTAAATGAGAGTATGTTGAGCACGATTAATAAGGATTAACTAATTTTTTTTTGCGTTTTTCATTTTTTGAAAAAACGTTTTTTGCCCATAACTTTTAAAAAATGTGAGGACACCTATAAATATTTTTTCTTCATTTTGTAGATTTTTTTAAGACGCGTCGATTGACCTATTATAGAGCCTATCACGATTAAATATTAAAAAGTTATTGATGTTTTAAAAATCAAAAATTTTCCAAAATATGCCATTTTGGAAATTTTTGTTAAAAAACTATTATGTAATCTTTAAAATATTATAACAGTTTATAGAGCATTTAAAGACGAATCGATTCATCTATTAGCGAACCTGTTACAATAAAATCTAACGAAGTTATTGATGTTTTAAAAATCAAAAATTTTGAAAACCACAACTTTTTTGAAATTATTTATTAAAAACTTTTGTGTAATTTTTAAATTATCATAACTAGTTTATAGAATATATAAAAACGCATTGATTGATTTAATTTTTATCATATTTTATATACGTTTGAAA
>JUFY01015063.1:6790-20107 GCA_001855655.1 Leptopilina clavipes
TCTTTCGTCACACGCAGGCAATCGCACACTACTGAAAATTAATATTAATTTTTATAATAATAAATATATTAATGATGAGAAACGTATACAGACAAAATCCAAACTCTGAGCTGTTGATCTGCGAGGGACTTGAAAAAAAAAAGAAATATAATTAACTGAGAAGGAGATAAAAATTTTTTCTCTCTCATAAACAAGTGATGCCATGGAAGTCTATTTTGCTGTTGTCATACTGCCGTTGTGGGTCTTTTGATCTTTTCTCTCTCTCTCTCTTTTTTCATTTCCGAGGATTTTCAAAACTAAGTTTCATATCGAAAATATTTGTTTGAAAAAAAAAAAAATTCTTCCTCTACAAAGAAAATATTTCCCATAATGTGCTAAAAAGGAAACCAACAAAAAAAAATCCTCTAACAAAATAATTCATATTTATGCATTAGTTTTTTTTTTTGTAATAATAAAAATAATACTTGACCGAAAATTTTCAGTTATATTTTTCTTGTTTACTCACCCGTATTTTCCAGCAATGTTTTCGGCGTGTTTTGACGATTGATTATGTCGATTAATTGGCTGAGAATAATCGGAATGTACGCACTTGTATCTGGACCTGAAAATTAATTTTTCAATTAGAATCAAAATTATCAACAAGTGAGAAAATTTTTTTTACAATTTTACAAAATGAAGAATATATAATAATAAAATATATAATAATATATAATAAAATATATAATAATATAATAATTATGTAATAATTATGAAATAATTTATAATTAAATTATATAATATAAAATATCTCTTTTTTGAATTATATCACATCAAAGTAATTACCAAGTTTTATCGAAATTTCGCCAATTGCCCAGGTTGCATTATTGCACACAGAGATGAATTCCGGATTGAGATTATGTCCAAGAATTGGCATAAATTCAGCTGTAAAAAGTAAAGATAAATTATTATTTTTTTTTTGCAGAATTTTTTTTCGGAAATAAAAAACATTGAATAATACTCACGAATACAGGGTAAAACATGTTGGAAGCAAGCCTTGGTAAGATCGCCCAATAATGCAAAGCTACTTTGTCGTACTTCGGGCATTGGATCTTGCATACATTGATACAGCAATTGCATAATGTTACTGTTCACAACCAAACGTTCCATGTGACCATTCAAGCCTTCCGCCAATCCACTCAGAAGATCCAAAGCAACAATCATGAAATCTTTATCAGGCGCTTCAAATTGTTCAGGAACTTGGGTATTCGCAATGTGTTGATTCAACGTTTGCTCCACCAGTGAAACGCACCTCCTGCGAAAAGTTTCCCTCATTTTAATTTCTTTCTAATACTTAATTCACCAAATTGGTATTATTTTGTAGATGTTTAATTTTTTTTTTCTTAACGAATGAAACTCTTATTGAGTAGGGAAAAATATCCACTCACCTGTAAACTGGTTCACAATAAGGCAAAAATCCCGATTGCAATGCAGTGGCAACGGACGAGAGACACTCGAGCAATGGGAATAAATCCTTATCCTCGTCTTTCAAGACATTCCACTTGTTGATCAACGGTGGCATTAATAAATTAATATAATCCGGTTTATTTAAATGATAACCAACCGAATCGGCCAAAGTTCCAATGGCGTCATAAAGAATCAATAAATTCTTGTGCTGATATTTACTGAAGGCAAAAACAAGTGTCTCGAGAATAAATCCAAGATATGGAACAAGTTCAGTGCACGCCTCCTCCTCGAGTGTCGCGAAAGCTGAGCATGCAGCCTCCTGTACTCGTTTATTACCATCGAGGATACGTTTCAATAATTCCGTCATCAATGGTTTCAAGTAGGTGTCATGAGGTTGTGAGCATACCCAATGCGCGTAACGACTCAACGTCCAACACGTTATTGAACGCACAAGTGCTTTCTTATCACTCAAACTGACAATCAAATAGGGTATTAATTCAGGTAAATGTTGCATCATTCCCACCATACAGCCCTCGGCAATTGCGCCAAGAGCAAGAATACCCGACTCCTTGATTTCCCAGTCCTGATGGAAGAGTGTCTCCTTGAGAATTGGCACCAGAACTGGTAACAAATCATCGCGAAATACACTGGCAATAATATCGAGTGCGGCTGCTGAACATTTTCTTAAATTCCACTCGAGCGTTGATTCATCATCACTGCCGTCCTCCATGTCCAAATATTTGTCATCACCACAACCGCCATTCTCATCATTGTGCTTGTTCATTGCCGCGTGATGTGTTTTCGATTTGTGAAAACGTTGTCTTATATCCTCCTCCTTATCGGGTATCATTTCGTCCACTTCAACGTCGCCTTTCAGTAGAATAATGTCAATCTCGGAATATTTCATTCCCTTCACGAGAATTGGTATCAGGGTATTCAAATGCGGTGCGAGGGCATTTTTGCAAATTGGCTGCTCGGCCAATGAGAGCCAAAATTCACAGGCTTCGAGTGCAACATTCTCATCAAGATCTTGTGTGCGCATCAACATGTATTCAATTATACTGTTCATATGGGGAATTAATCGATCCATTCGCACTTCCAGTAGCATAACAAGAGCTCTGCAAAAAAGAAAAATTAAACGATTCATTTATTTTGAATACTTTCCGAAAAATACGATTTTATTTCGTTTTTCTTACCTGCAGACATTTTTCCTAACATCGGGATCATCGTCAGTCGCCAAATGGAAGAGATTCTCAATGAAACTGTCAATATGAACCATAAGTGGTTGCGCCCGATGAATGATAAATTGATTTACACAGGCGATTGCGTGCGATCGTATTTTTGCACTACTGTGTCGGAAGAACTGCAAAAATCTCGGGATCAAAACATTTAGTGGACGATTCAATGCCTCGGAATCAAGAATCTCGGCAGAGTCCTCGCAAATTTTTTGAAGCGCACCAAATGAACCCTCGCAAACATTATAGTCAGGCGAATCGAGCATTCCACATAACGCCGGAAGTAATTCCGGCCATGCAGTCAAATCACCTGAAAATCATTTTAATTTAAAAATTTTTCCTTCTCGTCAATAAAAAAAACTATCTTTCCTTTTTTCTTTAAATTTAACAAATTTTTCAACGAGGAAAAATTGGTCCAATTTATTATATTTTTGTATAGGAAAAAAAATTTTCACCATTTAGTGTTTAGATGCTAAAAATAAAATTTAGCTAAAATATTTGAAAATTGGACAAATCTTTTTGAATCTAGATCAATTAATAGGGAAATTGTTACCTTTTGATGCGAGAGTTGTTATCAAAATGCCGACAGTGGCTCGAATTAAAGGTGATGGATCTCCCACGGCCGATAAACATTCTTGTTTTATAAAATTTGTCACTTCCGGATGGAATTTATGGTAGTGGGCTTTCACGTTGTTTTTTAATATTAAACCACTGAGAGATCTTGTTGGTTCATCTTTCAAAAAGGAAATAATTCATTAATTGAAACAAAAATTACATTTTCGTTGTAAATTATACACACAACACAAAAAAACACAGAAATAAAATCAATTTTTATCAAATTACAAAAAAAAGAGAAATTTTCCGAAAATTTTTCAATCAATATTTTCGAAAATTTGTTCCAAAACACATTTTTGATATTATAAAAAATAAATGTTTGTAATTTCTTCCATTTCACTGAATTTATTTTTTAATAATAAACTTTCGTGCGATAAGAGATCATAAAAAAAATATATATTTTTAATAACATGCAGTTGAAAGTTAAAAAATGTTTATAAAAATGTTTATTAAAACAAAATTATCTTTAAAAGTAAAATTCAAAAAAAAAGGGGGAACATACCTTCAGTCTTTAATTGCGTCAAGACAAATATAAGATAGCTATTGAAGTCTGGAAATTTATTCAGCTCTTCGAGTTTCTAAATAAAATGCAAGTTAAGGAAAATGGAAGGAAACAAAATGGTCAAATTTTACAAATTTTGTGTGTATTCAGTATTTTCACACACGACTCCTAATAATTCAATTGCATAACAAAAACAATCAATAATGTTTGTAATTTATATATATGTGTAAGTGTATAATATATATATAAAACATATATAGATAAAACTTGACAAAGAACAGTAAAAATTTATTATCAGCTAAAAAATGCAACGCGAAAGAGAGAGAATTCCCCGCCTTTGTCGAATCAGAAATATTTCAACATTTTTTGGGGGAAAAAAAAAGAAAATGGAAATGAAAATGAAAATGCTATACCTGAAAAGTAATAAAATCGGTAACATAACGAACGATCGATTTCAAGAAAAGTACACGTGGGCTAAACGTGTATATGCGACTTACTATAATCAAAACCGTTGCGAACGTCGAGAAATTCGTCGTTCCAGCGACGAGAAAAAAAGAGGAATGTCTATTCATCGATCGCACTCGGAAGGTTTTGTATATATCTATATATATGTGTATATAGATATATATGTATATATTTGTGGAAAATAAAAACACGAATTTCTGTTTTCTAGATAGATAACACCAATTAATGATCAAGCAGTGAAATTATTTTCAATTTAAAATGAAAATTCTTCCAGTTAGAAGATAAAAAAAAACGATGGAGTCAACCGGGTGAGGAAAATTTGTCAATAGAAGCACGCCCTTGGCCCCGCAAACGAGCCTGACATGCAATTCGCGCGCGCGTTCTCATTTTCAGACCACTGTTTTTCCACGAGAAAAAATCACCACCCGAAAAAATCAAATTGCGATTAAATTTTCACAATTTTAATATGAAATTAAAAAGGATACTTGCTGAACGGCACGTTGAGTCTCGGTGTTTGGACTTTGAGACTCTCTGAGTAGCGTCAAAATTTGTCTGAGACCTTCCTCTTGCGGTGTCCACGCCATTTTCATCGTGTTTTTCAACAGCAGCAGCAGCACCGACGACGACGAACGCAGCCAGCCTTCTCTGACCTCACAAGCAAACGGAAATCCCCCACAATTCTTACCAGTGTCACAACCCGGGAGCATCACCCAATTACAAATTCACAAGACTAAAATGACACTCGACAATTTTTCTCCTCCTCTTTATAATTGTCAAAAAAAAGAAAAATGTAAATTTTCCTTTCTCATAACAATGAGAAATAATTATTAAACCAATTTTACTATTTTATATTGTGACAAATGTTTGTTTTTTTAACAAATTTCTTGGAATGAAATGACAAATGAAACATGGATCTGTTTGATATTAGCAGAAAGTAATTTCCGCTTGATCGTGGCGCCACCACGGACTACGTGAGTCAATAGCGGTAAAATTTGAAATTGACTTTCCAAATAATTTTCTAAAATAACTTTAGGGGTTTAATTAATTTTGATTTATATATTTCTCTATTACTCATTGATTAATTATTCCACATCACGAAGTACGTTTAATTGAAATAAGGAATTTAGTCAGTTCATTATTTATAAAGACAATTTTTTTTATTTAGACTGTACTTGAAGTACACTAAACGTAAAATTTCAAAAATAACATAAAAATTGTTACATTGTGGAAATTTTTCATTTTTATTAAAATTTTCATTAAATATATTAGTCTTATTGAAAACTTAATATCTAAAAAGTATATATATATATATATATATAAATTATAATTATTATACGTCTTCTGATGAAAATGTTATATAGTTTACAAATAAAAGAAAATATCACAAAGTACTTTCGGTTTTTCGTTTTGGTCTCCAGATTTCGATTGCCTCGATACCGGAAACGGCAAGAACCTCATTTAAGTAATCAATCTAATTGAAAATAGAAAATTCAGTAGAAATTACAACAATTATAAATATGTGACGCGCTCCCAAGAAAGATACCTATAAGAAGCAAACTAATTATAGGTTATGTTTGTGTTATAGATTTATCTTCGCGATTAAAAGTTTCTTTTTAATTATTTAAATTTGAAACCAGTATTTATTGAATATTTTTGATGTAATGAAACCTTGAATATCAATAATTTGTAATAGTAATTGATTTTCTTTCTGTATTTTAACTCAAAAAAAAAAAAAATTAGACATAACCAAATTTTTTGCTTAGGTACCTTTCTTGGGAGCGCTTCGCAAATTATTATTAATAAATTTTAATTTTCTGTTAAATTAAATAATTATTTTCTCGAATTAAAATTAAAAAATTAATTATAAAATTAAAAAATTAAAATTAAATAAAAGTTTTGCTTTATAGGTTGAAATTGGAGAGGACGAAAATAATACTTACACCGGCAATTTCACCGTAACCACAATTTAATGTCGTTAAAATTTGCGGAGGATCAGTGGGACTTGATACCCGTACAGTCTTATCCATTGAGCTTGTAATTAGACAACCTTGAGTACAATGAACGCCAGTTATTCCTTTATTGTGTGCCGTATCGTAAGTTTTTACACATTCGTAATTCTTTTTTGGATCTAAAATATGTAACTTAGCGCCCTTATCGCCCACGTAAACGACATTCTGTCGCATGCACAAACTCATTGGAAATGAATCATCAGAAATCTGTCAAAATGAAAATTTTCGATTATTATTATTTATTATTATTTCTAATTATTTCTAATATTATTTCTAGTTATTTCTAATTTATGAGAAAAGAATTTTACTGTGATTTTATTTAAAATTCGTCTTGTCCGATGATCCCAAATTGCAACAGTCTTATCCTCACTGGCAGAAAGAATATAATTGGAATTCATTGCGAGTCGAATCACAGCCCTTTGATGCTCCTGATATCTTGCGATTGCATTCGAATTAGTTCGCGGATCAAATAACAAGACAGCTTTACAAAATGATCCTGTTGCGAAAAGTGATAATTCCGGACACGATGTGACGGCCAATAAAGCACCAGAGATTGGCCTTAAAATAAAAATTGTTTTTTTACACTTTTCATATAGAATCGAGAAAAAAAATTAAAATTTCAGTGATGTATAAAAAAAATGTTTCATATTCACATTTCATATGTTGTTAAGTGAATCAAACCAGTTTCGGACAAGGCCCATGCTTTTATTGTTCTGTCCCAACTGCAACTGTAAATTGTCTCATCTATCGATGTCAAGTCCCAAATCCATCCCTCGTGCGCCAAATCAACTGACATCGATTTTGGACATTTATCCTCCTCGTTTGGTAAACGCCACAAAACCAATGTTCGATCTCTTGCACCCGAAATACACAATTGTCCATCCTTGAAAATTAATATTTCTTTTTACAATTAAATATGTTTCATTATTTAAATTTCCCTGGATGGAAAAAAAATCCAATTTTGTGGTAAACTCACATGCATTAGAAGAACACCATCGACAGTACTGTAATGTACATTGCTCAATGATAATCTCTCCAATGATTCTTCATTATGCCAAAGTGATGTTTGCCTCTCGACAGCGACACACGATAATTTCCAAAATAATTCGTCTTCTTCGTCTGGAAAAATTAATTAAAAAATTATAAATATTACAAAAGAAAAAAAAATGCAAACAAACAAAATTTTCCTAGTTATACCTAAAAGATAACAAGTTCATCTTACCTGGCGGCAAAGTTGGATACCTGACATTTGGCCAAATTTGACTAATTCTAACCTTCCACAGCGAGTCATCGTTCAAAATTTCATGAAACTGTTTGCATACTAAACCCAAACTGTGGACCAAAGTTCCTGCATCCAAGAAGGAGCAAATATGAAGAAATACCTGTAAAAAAGAATCATTATTATTATTTACAAGTATTTGAGTCATGTTTGAATTTTTTTTTCCTTTATTTTTATCATTTTGGCGAAATAATTGAGAAAATGAGAGAAAAAAATTTTTATTACATACTGAGGAAATTAATGGAATCAATGAAATCAATTAAATTAATTGAAACGCATAAAATGTATACACTGCTCGTTTGGTATTTAAAAATGGCGACGAATCAGCTGATAAATGTCAAACAAGAAAAACAAAAAACAAAATTGGAGCTAGTATTTACTTTTTCAAAACAAATTAATTTTGTCTCGCATTCAATAAAATATTTTCCAACATTTAATTTTAAAATCGATTCATTTTCAAAATTTTTCGACTAGAAAAAACTATTAGTTAATTATTATTCTATTTTTTATTATAATGAAACAAAAAAAATACAACTGAATTGGTTAACTTTAAATATTAATATTTTTACAAAAGGATAAACAGTGATCCAAGATAATTAAAATTTTCTTTCACCATAAAAGGATATTCTATTTTTAAACAGAACCTACTAACCTCGTTTTCAATATAAAAAGAGGCTTTATTATGGTGTATATATTTAGATTATTATCTCATATTCTTATACAGAGTGCAGAATTTTTACAAACAATTTTTAAAAATATTGAGAAATATTTTTTACAAAATTAAAAAAATTTTTTTTTCTCTACTCACCTCAACTGGTAAATCCAACAGAGAAAGAGAAATTGTTCCTTCATACTGACAATCTTCATCTTGATGTGAAACATTTAATTTTTCTTCGTCGGACATTATTATTGTAATAACGAAATATTTCGTCCCGTTGATTTCTTTCGATTTTCATCTATTATTATTGTTGCCTTATTGACTAATGAACACTTTTTAGTTTCAACATTATATATGAAAAAACAGAAGGTAAATTTGTACAGGATATTTTTTTTATATTTTCATTGTTTACAACCATCATCTGAACTGACGTTTTTACATATGCCTTCATCTGTAGTTCAATGAAAGGTGCGTGCGCAGATAAATTCTCTTCCTAACCTTTTTCTTCTTTCATTTTTGATCCATTTATTTGAGACGAGGATTTCATCATCACGTTATTAACTTTTACTTGATCATTTCTTACAGCTTGAGGCGAAATTTTTATTATTATTTCTCATATCTAATTTTCATTAATCTTTCTAACCTTTCTAACTGCAAATAAAAGTATAATATTTCACGCAAGCAAGGAAAATAAAATGAAAATTGTCGCAAACAATCGAAAGCAGTGTTAAATAAATAAAAAAAAGCTTATTTTCCGGGTTTTTCAATTTAATAAAACTGTATAATAATTGGTTGTCACTTTTTGCGCGAAAATTCTAAACAACTAATCAAATAAGTTTTAAATTCAACATCGCGAAAAAGGCACGGAATTCACCAAATTAAGATTTAAAATTAATTAAATTAAATTTCTACAATTATTGTAGAAATTAAATTTAATAAAGAATTCCTTAAATTGTACCGACATTTTTTCGAATAATTTTAGAGTAATTAATCAATCATATTAAATGAATATTATTCGAATTAATTAAATTAAATTGAAAAATACAATACACTCGAATACGATCAAAATATTTTATTTGTATAAAATTTTATAATCACAACAATGTAAATTCACAATTCAATATCCCTGAAATTACGCGTTCAACAAGCTTAACAAGTATAAAATATTTCTATATTCTACATTATTACAAATCTATATAATAGACAAGGGAAAATATTTTACGCAAATTCACTATTTTTTTCCCCCTGCTATCCAAATTATTTTACACACCTTTTTTTTTATATATTATTAACTATAATGTTTTCTGGATTGGAAATGACAATTTTCTCAATACAGAAAAATTGTTGGAAATGTATCTATATAAATGGAAAAATTGCTAGTTCAAAATTTTTTTTTTTCAAAATTCGAATAGAACAAAAAAATTTAAAAAAAATTGAAAGTGACATATTTATTTTAAAAATGAAAATTATTTTCGTTTTGAAATTATTTTAATTTTCACATTTTCAATTTTAAATTATTTTCATTTTTAAATTAGTTTCATTTTTAAATTCTGTTCATTTTAAAATTATTTTCATTTTTAAATTACACATTTTCATTTTGAAATTATCATTTCATTTTGGAGAAAGAAATGTAACTAAAAGTTATGTACAATGCAACAATGGCAGTAAAATATTAGGCCCACAATTTTATACATATAATTGTGCCTTGTCATTGAAAAATACATTTTTTGATAATTTTTTTGCATTTGTATAAACATTTTACGAGTGTCCTACAATTTACTGACACCTAAACATTTTTTTAAAACAATTCTTCAATTTTATTAAATATATTTTTTTCTGCTAGTGACAATATTCCATATATTACTTTTTTTTACAATGGTAGTGAAAAATCTGCTAATCCAGATACCAGAGAGATATCCATAATAATAATAATAATAATAATAATTGTTATTATTATTATTACTATTATTATTATTATTATTATTATTATTACTATTATTTATTATTATTATTATTATTATTACTTTTTTTATTATTACTATTGTTAATTTTGTCAATATTAACTTAATATTTAGAGTATTTAAAATAAATTTGAAAACTTTAATATATTAAAAAACTACTAATCTTTCGTGAAAATAATTATAAAAGATTAGGAATACCATTAAGATAAAATTTTCTGTTTAGTCACACTTTATTTTTATTGCGCGTAATTATCATTTTCTATTCTTTATTACTAAACGTTGTCACGTTTTATTGTATTTATTTCAGTTTTTTCTTATTTACAAACTCAATTTTTCATCTAATCTTCTATATATATTTAATCTCTAATCAAATTTGAATTTAAAATACCGATTTCTATTATAAATCCCGCAAACTATTATAAATTTTCATTTCAAAATTCTCAATATTTTCATCGAAAAATAAATATTAAAGAGTCAGTTATTTTTTCCATAAAAATGGAATTCAGTCGACTTTATAATTAAATTATACAAAAAAAAATTCTTTGAATTTTTATTCACAAAACGGAATTAAATCGACTTTATAATTAAATTATACGAAAAAAAATTCTTCGAATTTTTATTCAATTTTATTTTTATTCACAAAACACGGAATTAAATCGACTTTATAATGAAATTATAAGAAAAAAATTCTTTGAATTTTTTTTAATTCACAAAACGGAATTAAATCGACTTTATAATTAAATTATAAGAAAAAGAAAAAAATTCTTTGAGTAAAAAAAATGGACAAAATTCCTATTTGGCGCACGAGTCATAGGAATTCAAAAGATTAGTGAAACTAATTAATAGAAATGAAACGAGAGCACCGCACGCCGATCCAAATTGCATGACAATGCCAATTCGAAAGAGATTCTCGCTCTCTGACTCGTGTCGAAATAATGTTGTCACAGCGAGTTTTACATAAGAGATAAGTCCTATCAATAAAATCCATGAGAAAATAACTAAAAATTGACCAATCACAGAATTTTGTAGAGGCGGTTCTGGAGATTTAAAAGCAAGATACATTACGTAACAGCAAATGAAAAATGCAATTGTCGACAGCCAATTAATTAGCCTCGAACTTGTCGACGATGATGATGATGATGTTGAAAATAGCATAACGAGAAAGCACGCTGTTGGATTTGCCAGTTGAGAAAGTGTCGTGGTCAAATGATAAGTTTTATTTCCATATGGCAGTGACGAATACGATTGTATACCGGGCAAAAATCCATTACCCAACAAACACATCACACCAAGCAAAATATAAAAATAAATCTTCAACGATAATTTTAATTTCCCCCCAGCAGTCTCTTTATTTTTAATCGCCACTTTCGCTCCATTTTCTCCATTTTCTCCACTAATTTCAGAATGTTCACATTTCACATTTGAAAACTGTCCCCCTAGTCCCCCTTCATCATTAGTTTCCCGAATTTTCGATAATTTATCATCAAATAGAATTTTTTCACTACTCACAAGTTTCAATGTTTCAAGAAGAAAGAATGCCACCAGTGACAGTATCAAAAAAAAGGAAATTGTGATAAAATAATATTTCGGCGAGAAACGTGATGTTGTTGTTGAATTTTTTCCATCACCATCATCATCATCATTATCACATTGTGAACTTCCACTACCTTGAATTAGTGCAATAACACTCGGCAATATTCCACTGAGACCCTCACCAATGAAATAAGAAACAAGATAAACTTCACGAAAATAACGTAAATATGGCATAAATAATAATGAACTTGAACAATTGATAAGAGCAGTGAAAAATGTCACAAGAAATAATACGAAATTGTATTCTTTTTCATTGTTGAATTGAATTGTTTTCTCGTAGAAGAATGCCAATAGAAACATGAAAATAACACTGAGTGTTAACATAAGAAATATCCAACGTGATTCACGAAATTTAAAACCAAATTTCCTGGCAATTATGTATGATAATGGACCAATGTTCGCCACTTGTACCATTATAACAATGTACATTGGTAAATTCCATTCTTTGGTTGAATTCACTAGAATTGGTAATTCGACGAAAATTGCATTAATCCCGAGCCATGCGGATACACCGAATATTGTTATTAATATGTGAACAATTAGGGAATTTGTGGATAATTTTTTCTTCAGTATTACGTTCACCATTATTTTCCCTCTTTCTTCTTTATTCTTTTCTCTTCCTTTTCTTCTTTATTTTTTACTCTCTTCTTTATTTTTCCATATTATTCTTATTCTCTTCTTTATTTTTTATTCTCTTCTTTATTTTTTATTTTCTTCTTTATTCTTTATTTTCTCCTTTTTTTCCGAACACGATTTAATAGAATTTTTTTTTCTTTTTTTTATAAATTTATTAATCACTTCGGAAGAAATTCTTACGAATTCAAATAAATCAATTAAGTACATAGAATTTGACGAGGAATTTAGATAAAAGAAAAAGTGAAAATAGAAAAAAATCGAGGAGAAAATTGACAATTATTTTTTATTTGATGTGATCGCTCACCTGAGGAGTTTCAACTTCAAAATAAGATTTCAATAAAGTGACACGATTCCTATTTGTAATGCGCATCTTTTGTGCGCACGAGCTTAAAATTTATTATTTTTATCAATTTATTAATCACTTGGAAAGAAATTTTTACGAATTTTACGAATATTAAAGTAGAATTTAACAAGGAATTTTTGTCTCTTTTTTTTCTTTCTTAAAAGGAACGACTTTTCGTTACTTTCTCTAACGACCTACATTATATGAAATACAATTCTTTATAAGAATGATATATATATTTTATCTTAAACGATAAAATATACTTAAACGATATACTGCGAATGTTTTTTTCTTAAACACTTTGGCATTATGTTAAAATTAAAAATATGAAATTTTTTTTTTTGTATTAATTTAAAAATTGGAAAAAAAGGATAATTTTTGTTTTTTTGAATAAAATCTCAATTTTTTTGTCATAAATTAATAAAAAATTTAGTGGAAATTCAATAAAATAACTAATATACTAAATACGAAAGGAGATTTTTTTTCTTCTATTCTTCTATTTTTATTTTTAATTTTATATTTTACAAATTTCTAATACTTTTCTCTATAAATTTTTTTCCCTTTTTTTCAATTATTCA
>JUFY01015085.1:12449-29821 GCA_001855655.1 Leptopilina clavipes
TTATTTATTATTTATTATTTATTATTTATTATTTATTATTTATTATTTTATTATTTAACTTAATTATAAAGAGGAAAAAATTTTAAATTATCTGTAAAATAAATTACATATATTATATAATATATAAATTTAAACAAATTACAGTCATATTCTTGTAGGTGTGGGTTTCAAAGTCTCAAAGTGTAATAAACCCTCTAGTATAAAAGAAGTGATTATAGATGTGCATAATTTAAATTTTCTATATTTATGCCTATTATTGTGTGTTGATTCTTACCACACGCGGTTTCATCATATTTCACATTATTTTAATGACACTTTTTTATTTCTATAATGCCACTTTAAAATAAACAGATTCGGTGCTTGCAAACAAAAATCGAAAAATTTTGATTGTCAGAATATATAATTTTTCATTTGATACAAAATTATTTTAATTATCTCAGGTAAATTAATTTTTTCCCAACTTATTTTGATATGAATTTTGATGGATAATTTTCTTTTTCGAAGCATATAACAATAAAATAAGAAGTATTATTGCATTTTTCGTGTGTTTATTTAAATATTAAAATTGATGAAATTTAAGAATAAGTAAAATAAATTAGATACAAAAAATAGTGTAGTTTTGAAAATAAATCTCTTTTTGTCAGTGATTAATATATTACGTGTAGAATATATGTCTAGACCAATTGATTTATAGTTTAAAAAAATGGATTTTCTGATCGCCGATGAAATCATGATCCTCATTTCCATTATGTAAGAAACAAAACTTTTTTCATATTGTTTTATTGAATTTAAGGACAATTTTTTTTTTAATTTGGAAGAAAGTCATCTTCTTGTTAATTTATTGAAAATTGGAATATTTTGCTTCTCTCATAAAGAAAATATTTTTGTATTTTATTCAAAAACGTCTCTTTTTAAAATAAAATTTAATAATAAATTAAAAATAATTTATATGGTAATTGAAAAATTAATTCATATTATAAAAAAGTAAAATTTTGATGAATAATGACAGAAAAGGAAAATAAAAATTACTGTAAATGAATAAAAATACATAATTTCTAGTTAGTTTGAAAAAAATTGTTTACAGATTTTCTTTTTGGTATAGAAAAAATTTTTTCGTCGAATTCAGTTTTGAAATAAGGAAATTGTATACTTTGAAGGAAATTGTTTCACGATATTGTTGAATTATTTTGTAAGAATGTACAATTCAGGTGAAGGAAATTAATAGAAATTTGTAAGAAGACGTGATATCATCCAGTTGGATTTCAAGTTGTGTAATTTCACTTTCATTCATGGCAGACTTGAGTCCTTGACTTCTAAATATATGACCAAGTGCAAGAATATACAAGCTTCTTATATGCCAATACTATACGTCCTTATCGAAGTCAAGGTCCCTTGTACGCGAAAGCGGAAATTGTAATTTCAATTTTCTCTTTGAAATTTTAAAAACGCCTTTTCCAAAATAAAATTCTTTTTCTTGTTTTTCTTGCCTATAATATGACATTTTTAATTTTTATTAATTTTATTTAATTTGGAGTAAAAATCATTTTAAAATGGTACCTTCTTTTGTCATTAAAAATTTTACTTCTTTATTATTAAAAAAAAATTTTGTTTGTCCTTATTCGTCGACGTGTAAAGTTAAATATTTACTCTTTATTTATTCCTTGGATATTCATTTAAAAGAAGGTAATAAAAATCTTTGTTTTGTCAAACGTTATGTAAAATTGAAATTATAAAAAATTATCTTCTCTACTTTTATTTTATTAGCAAATATTTTATTCAGACGTGACAGTTTCGGTATAATTTGCATTTATTTACTTAAATTATAATCATTATCATACTTGGTGATCTTGGTAGATATATAGTTAATTACGAATTAATCTAAAATTTATTTCATGAAAACGAATTTTTTACTCCAGGTACTAAACAAACTTTGAAATAAAAATTAAAAACTAGAACAATCACATAAAGGTGAAAGACGTTACGATTCTTTCTTTCTTTTTTTTTTTATTTTACATGTCTTTGTTGAATCTTTTTCCCTCATTGTATTAAATAATTTATTTACAATGCCCCGTAAAAACCTATTTTGAGAAATTGGCTACGGAAGTTATTTCCAAGATGCAATTCCATTTTACAAACAAACACTTTGAAAGTGAAAATATCCTTCTTGTTGAAATCGTACAACTGTCAGTACTCCAAATTGTTTAAATTATATTTTTTTACCATTTTTTCAGAAAAAGTGGAATAATAATTATTATTACATAGATTTGAAGAAGTTATCGAAAAAAGAAAAAATAATTATTAATTATTATATATTAATATTAAATATTAAACATATAGTAGAGAAAATATTTCCTTGTGATTATAGTCAAGGGAAATAATTCGTGAAAGTGAAAAAATGTCATTTGAAATTCGCGATATGGTGGCAATTAATTTCTTTCACCCCCCGGCTGCAGTCGATTAACCTTTTTAATAGGAAGATCAAATGCGTTGAGTTTTGAATTCAGATTACTGAATCTTAAGTTCACATATATCTTTACATACCTTTAATTATTGAAAAAAATTTCATTTTGAATATCATTAATTTATACGTGAAATAAAATAATAAACCTAAACTTTTCGATTTTTAGTTTATCCGACAAGTTTATTTTTGGAGAAAAAATTTTTCACCTTGCTAAAGGTATAATTTTCAAACTATATGAATAATTTTCACAAAATTCATCTCTCTACAGTATTATTATAATTAATGTGCCCTCCAAGAATTAGAGCATCTCATCTAATTATGAAACTTTTCATATTATTGTGAAAATAATTTCGTGTTTATTTAAATTTTATTAATTTTTTATTTTCATAACTTTTTGAAATAAAAATATGATTCTTGATTAAATTATTTCCTGTACGGATTAAATAACTTGTGATTAATTAATCACATAAATTAAATAAATAAAATTTTTATTTAAATAAATAAATTCAATTAATTAATTAATTAAAGAAAAAGAAATATCTCAACGTTACCCAAAGATGATTTTTCACGTCCACTGTCGCGTCTCGGTCTACAGCAGGAAAAAATTATACCCATTGTTTGTTTTTTTTTTTAATTCACTTTAAAAAAAAAGAATGTATCTTGAAAATAAAATCACTGAATCACTATTATATATTTTGCAGGATGATTCTTTGAGTCCTTTTATGAGAATCATCAGGGACTGGGTCAAAGATGTGTGATGCAACCGATTCACCAGAATCGGTGAAGAGTTTCGTTACAACTATCTGTCATCTTGAAGTACCATTTGGATTTACTAGGGAAAAAAGTAAATCTTTGATGAGTAAACGACTCGCCTTGCTGGTAGAAAAACAACTGAAACAATCCTAGTGGAGAATATAGGTGTCTTATATCGACACCTTGTACACATGCAGTCTTCAGTAGAATTTCCATCTCCCAACCAATAGAGAATCAATTAGCTGTACTTCTTCACTTTAGGTAAGTCATTGTTTTACATTAAATTTCTTAATGAATATATTGATAAACGAAAGAAAGATTTTTTAGTGTTAATGTTGATGATAACATTAATTTGTCGAAATAATAATCACGATGACAATGGAATCTCATTAAATCGCCTACGTCGATTATTGTTAACTGTTTTGCTGTAAACTCAATTAAGAAAAAAAAGGTTTTATTATTCATCAATTTCAAATTTCTAAATTCTCATTTAATGAAAGTTTTATTTAATCTAATTTTCATTCCAAGGAATTAGAATAGAAATTCTTTTTATGAAAAAATTTGGTTAAATAACTATTCGATTAAATGGAAATTGTTGAATGAAAATTCGAATATGGAATAATTCTGCTCAGTGAAAATTCGATTGAACAAAAATTCCCAGATATTCTGTTAAATAGAATTTCGTTTTAAGAAAAATTCTATAGTTTATAAAATTAGGTTAAATAAAATATTTAAAATATTGAAATTCGAACAAATAACAAACTTAGACATTATTTTTGATTTTTCGTAAATATTTTTTATGGTTATTAAAATTGTAATATTTGCAAGACAAAAAAAAGGAGAGAATATATGATACATATGTTATCGAACATATCCTCGACACACCCGTTTCATAATTATCGCTCAACCGTGAAAGCAAGTTAAAGCCTCAAATTAAAAAGATCTGAATAACGCATTTGTTTTTTTTCTTTGCAATAAATAAAAAAAACAGTAAATTACTTATGGTCCTTTGCATCTATTGACACTGAGAAAATATTTACTCTTAAATGCATAAATCGTATGAAAGAAATAAAAAATATTAATAATAGAAGAAACCGAAAGTCAAAAATAAATAAAAATAATAAAAATAAATGATGGCCCTTTTAATAACATTTTTATCATTTTATTTAAACTAGTATCAGTGAAATCGTAAATTGTTTTTGATAATTTAACAACAATATTTAAAAAGTCTTATATAAAATGGAAAATTATATACAGGAAGTTGATGAACGACTAGTTGAGATTTTTCAAAATTGACAAATTCAAGTTTAGAATTTCTTTTTTCTTGCGTTATAAATTTCCTTTGGAAATATACTTAAAATAATGAAGCTGGTAGTTCATTAGATGGAGTATTTGGCACGGAATTTCGAATGTCTTCCAAAACAATAGTTGAGCGAAACATGTCTTCCAATTTTACGATTAAATAAACATATTCAAAATCTCCACTTTTTGTCTGAAATAAAAAAGAGAAATTAGACAAACATTTATTATAAATTGATAATAATATTTAATAATTATAGCTAGGGGAGAAAAAAGACAATTTTCGGTAACTTTTTATAAAATTTTTACCTCTTTGACTTCTAAGTTTACAGTACCCTTTCTTCGAATACCCTGAATGTAAAATTGCATTCTTATATGCTTAACTCCATTTTGCATGATAATATTATGTCTGAAATTAAACAAATTTTTCTTAAGCAGAAATAAATTATAAATTATAATGAAAATCAAACATAAGATAATTGCTGGCATTTAACAGAAATTTAAAAGTTTCTGTTTAACAGAATATTTATTTAATTATTTATTTAACAGAATTATTATTTAAGCGAATATTTATTTAGCAGAATTTGTAGTAAATCGAATATTATTTGGCAGAATTTTTATTAAATCGAAATTCATCGAGCAGAATCGAATTTTGAATTAGAAGAAATTTGAAGTAATGGAAATTTTGTTAAATAGAGATTAAATTGAATTGAATTCTAGTAAAGCAGAATTTTTAAATACGAAAAAATTAAAATACCTGACGTGATTTCGTCGTCCTCGACGATTTTCTTCTCCGTAAGCCTTAACGGGTTCCCCGAGAGAGTCTAAAATTCTTGATTCTTGCAAACATCGTTTTACGGCCTTATTGTAAATTCCATTTATACTGCTTTCGGAAAATAATTCTTTTATAATTGTATAAAAAACACAAGCAGTAATTCCAATACCTCCAAGAATTACACTCAAGTACCAAGCGGATTTTGTATTTTCTTTGACTGTAATCAAAGGAAAACATAAATATAGTGAAATTTTGCTTTAAAATTCTTGCAAAATTCTAAAGTTTCTTAAAAATTTTTCCATTTCTGTAATAATACCTATGGAAAATAGAAATACTATTGTATGTAAACAATGAAAAATAAGGTAAAAAGAAAACGTTTACCTACATCCGCAAATCCAGTTTGGATCTGATTTTTAGAATTCGATTGATCACTTTTTATTGGCATATTTTGACTTTGCTTTGAATAGAAAGCTTGCGAAGGAGATTTGAAGCAACATAAGGAAGTAGTTGATAAATTATATAAAAAATATTTTTGCCTTAGAATTTGATTTACTGCCCTGGAAGTTGCCATTCTAGAAAGAAAAATAAAAGAATACGTTATTTGTTTCAAAAACAATAGAAGTAATATAACAATTGATTTTAATAGTTTTATATACATGTTTTAAATATATTTTCAATATAGAAATGCCGGCTTTTCTTGAAGAAAATAAATATATATTAAAATGAAAAAATATAAACATGATAAACAGAGTGAAAATTTAAAAAATGATATTTATAAGGCAGAGAACTTACTTTTTTCGGTATTTGCTTAATGATATAAGAATTAAATGATAGTTCTTATCATTTAGTCAAGTTTGAAATACGTGTCTTATATATTATTTAATAAGCAATTTTATTTGCTTTGAAAAATAAAAATTACAATTGAAGATTGTGCGAAAGTGCGAGGTTAAGATTTAGTTCCATTAATGGCCATTGGTGGTGCGCAAATACAGTTTTGTTTTGACACTTCTAACAAAACATCAAAGGGTAAAAGTGTCAATTTTTTTTATAAGAATATGTAATTTTTTTAAAGAAATTCTACAATACTTTTAATTGTTGCTGTGAACACTTGAATATATCAACATATTAAATACGTTGATAAAAATATAATTGGTAAGAATATTGATTAATATTTTTGGAGTAAAACATAACCTGTAAAATAATTTAATATTGAAGTTTTTTCTGCATTATTCATTATATGTTAATTATTACACATTATCAACAGGTTTTTAGTTGAAACAGGCTAATAATGATTAATGCATTTCTTGACGATGAATCATCATATCAATTGTAAAATTGTAACTTTGTATTTTCTGTGATGAAAAGGTTACATTACAATTAGTTAGCTTATCTTTAAATGCCACGTTTAGATAATCATAAAATTTTAAAGAAACAAAAATGTTGGAGAATTATGAGGATATAACATTTGCAAATGTCGCGGGATGGATTGCATCAGGTGCAATGATTTTTGGTGGTGTTGTGCCATATATTCCACAATATAGACAAATTAAAAACAAAGAAGATCCTGAAGGATTTTCACTTTATGTCTGCTTAGCTCTATTAATTGCCAATACTCTACGGATCCTTTTCTGGTAAGTATGAATAAGAAAAAAGAAAAACATTGTTTATCCATAATGATTATTTTTAACGTCGTGTGTTTATAAAATTCGTGATAATAAATTTAAATTACGTTTAATTATTCATTTCGAAATTATTCACAAATATGTATGTAATTATCAGTAAATTATATTTCACTTTCGTGTTTTAAGTGTGAATTGTTTTTTTTATTCTTTAAATACTCGTAATTAATATTTGTTTTATCAATAATAAGAATATATTAATACACTAATGAAAAGATGTTTTGTTTTTCGTGAAATATTTCTCATTCAACAAATATTATTGTTATAAATTTTTTAACAATGCATATTGAAATATTGAGTAATATATTTTAGTCCCATTGCTTTTATTTATTATTTTCGTTTATTTATTATTCACAATTTACCTTGATGAATTTTATTAATAAGAAATGTATCCTTTTTATTGATTTTTAGGTTTGGAAAGCGATTTGAATTGCCTTTATTATTACAAAGTATTCTTATGATTATCACAATGCTTCTAATGATTAGGCTGTGTATTAATATCCGTGCCAAAAATCAAATCATCAAATCGAGGGAAAGAGTTTTTACTGGTAAGAAAAGAAAAAAACTGCAATTTTTGATTTTTAGTTCCCACTAATAATGATCTTTTTTTTTGTTTGTTTTGTATTCTAATTTATAAAATAACTTTTATGTATTTTTACATTTTAGTGATAAGTTTTTATAATTATTTGCAAAATTAATTGATTACAAAAACTGAATTTATGGCAGTTTTTTTTCTGTAACAAGCCGCAAATGAGAAAATGCTTATGGCTAATATTTTTTAAAGCAAGAAAATTTTGCTTTTAACTAACAGAAAAAAAAACAATCACGGTGCTTTTTTTTAATACTAATTTCACTAGATTTGGACATTAAATTCTTTTGGAAATGGACAGACTTCCAATCGTATCTCAACTTTATCCTGATCTTCGGAATGGTTTGTGGAGCTTTAATGTATATCTTCCTGGATATTCCTATTTTCGTTGAGGTAGTGGGATTGTTGGCTGTATTAACTGAGGCAATGTTAGGCGTTCCACAATTTATACGTAATTGCGGTAATAAGTCAACGGAAGGCATGAGGTAAGTGTAATTTTATCATTCATTTCATTTTTCTTTAATGATAATATGGTATAAAAATAGTTCACCCGCAATTATATTGACATTGACGAAAATTTTTAATAATAAATTGAAAAACGAGATTTACTAAAATGGAATTATTTTAATTATTGTATTATTGGGGAATATTTTTAATAAAATGGATTTTAAAAAATTATTCGTGTGAAGTGAATATTTTGTGGGTGAATTTGTTTTAAAAATAACAATCATACAATTAAATTTTCAGTGTTGTGATGGTGATGATGTGGACTTGTGGCGATACATTTAAGACTTGCTATTTTATACACCGTGAAGCACCAATTCAATTTGGAATTTGTGGTGCACTGCAAGTGTTAATTGACGTATCAATACTTTTACAAGTCTATCTTTATCGCACTAATTCAAATATAACGAGAAATGTTACTCGGACAGATTGAATCGAGATGCCAAGCAGAGAGTCTGCATTGTTACCAAATGATAATATACCTGAAGTCCAAGTTGAACCCGAAACTAATGTTGATTCTTCTTAATTAATATTAAGATAATTATCAATAATATGACGATATGCCTCGTTTCAGCGGCATTTTTTTGTAATATAAAACTGAATTTTTTAACTATTGTGACATACGATTTCCAAAAAGAATTTTTTTTTTTTTTATGTATTTTATTCAGTTTGATATACATATACTCTCCAATTATATTCCTGGAAATCTAGTCTGCCAATTAATTAAACTTTTTTAAGACGCTTTTCTCAGTTATTGATGTAAGAGAAAATATTTGAATGTAAGAAAGAAAAATGTCATTTGTGATAAAGCACAAAGATGCAAGTTTTTAACGATTTCTTGAAATTATTTTTAAGAAATCTTGTGAATTGAACGTCTTATGCATTTGAACTTTTAGATAAAAATTGTCTTTATGGATAAAATAATATGAATAAATGTATATATAAATATTTATTGTTGTAATTTTTATATTCACGAGTTTTCATTATTGATTCTTGTTGATTATTATGAATCATTTGACGCTATTTATCGTGATTAAAAAAATTATGATAATTATCTTTAGTTTCTTATTTATAAAATACTAAAGTTTATTCTATTTTTTAAATAAATAATTAGATTAATTGCAGTTATTGTGATTAATCAAATTATTGATTAATTTCATAGTTTTACAAACAAAATTATTTATTATAATTGATTAAATTGTTTATTATAATTAATATTAATTTTATTTATTTGTTTTAAGTTTCAGAATTTGTTGTCATAAATATTGATTTCAAAAAACCGCGCACATTTTTTTTCTGCGCGCCACCACGACTTCTTGTGAGTGATTTTCGAAATACACTTGACATTAAACATAACCTGTAAATAAGAAGAACTGACAACATCAACAAAAAATAGTTGTTTATCGAAAAAAGGTCATTATTTTTTCAGTTAATTGCAATCTAATAATATTCATTTTTAATCAGAAAATACTGTCAACAATGAATAGTGCAGCACATCAAAAATTGGTGATGTCAGGAGATCGTGATGGGTAAATATAATTTGTTTTTTTTTATTCTCACCGGCAATTTACAATTTTTCGATTATAAATTTTACATAATTTATTTATTAAAAATAAAAATTGAGGTACATGTGTTTAATTAATATTCAGGTAGATAATAATAATTGTTGGAAAAATAATGTGATGCTTGTAAATTTGTATACGTGCAATTTATATAGGAAAATTGATGAGACTTTTTTTTCTAGATTAAAGGAACTTTTACGACGTCGCCTTGTTGAATGCGGCTGGAGGGATCAAGTAAAAATAATTTGTAAAGATATTATTAAGGAAAACGGTCAGGATGTTACATATGATTCATTATTGGCTGCAGTAAGGCCGAAAGCGAGAAGTTTCGTGCCAGACACTGTGAAAAAGGAGCTTTTACAAAAAATTAAAAATCAACTTCTAGCACAAGAGGAGAAATTAAAGACGTGACTTTGATTGTCTGAGAGAGTAATTGTAATAATTATAATTATGTACAGTAATATTTAATAAATACTTTTTCTACTTATTTTAATGTTTTCTTGTTTTCATCGTAGATACTTAATTTTATTAAAATACCAAATTATTTTTCTTATTTTTAATCCTTACATTTTTTTTTGAAATTTATAAAAATGGTCTCTTATTCTTATTTGTAAAATTAATTTCTTTTTTTTGTTCAACATCCATGAAACTAATGTTAGGAAAATTAATTGTTTGTCGCAGAAAAATCAATTTTGTTTCATTAATTAATCACAATTAAACCATATTTGAAAAAAACCACTTAGTAAATTAAATTACTTATTTGAAAAATGCGATGAAAACAAGAAACTTTTTTTATAATTATTAGTATTGAAATATTAATTAAATTGTTTGTTAAAGAAACACTATTTTCACTTTTTCAGGATGGACGATTATTAAGAAAAATAAAGCGAATGGAATTTTTTTGGATTTGGAAAGTTCGTGGAATATTGTTGAAAGAAAACTCATTAATTAATCTTCTTCTGGAAAAATTTTGTTTGAAGGACAAATACGAGAATTTAATTAGAGGATAATCTTTAGGAAATTCCCTGGTAAGTGAAACTATTTTCTAACTAAAGATTATTATCTTACTAATTATTCTTTATCGATTAATTTTTAAAATTTCTTTACTATTTCCCAGAAAATTGACTCGCCTTGACTGTGATTCGAATCTGGCGCTTTTTAGTACGCCCCCTCATCTGTGGGTGACGCTCTCTTTCAATATCGTTCTCCTCCACGGAATGGGCATTCTCTCTCTCTTTCTCTCTTTCTGAGAGGATGAAAGTCGACTGGTGTTTGTGCCTGTACCACTTTGATTGTATATATTCTCCAACGCTGTATAGACACACAGTACTGCTTCGTACGTGGAAGTCTTTTCTTCGGAAACTCCATCATCAACAACAATGTTGAGAAAAAACGACTTACACCAATAACAATTAAGGAAAAAAATTATTATTAATTTTTTTCAAAAAAAAAAAAGAAGTTCATCTTCAATCCATCACGGAAATCTCAAAACTAAGATCTGATAATGTTTAAGTGTTAAGGAAATTATATTCGTATTTATAAAGAGAATTAAAAGTTCTGGAGCCCTGATGGTGAGGAAGTATTGAATGTATCGGAGCAAAAAGGTGAGTCGACCTACTGGAGATAACTGTAAAATGTCATCACAATGAAAGTGTGTCAAAAGCAATGTTAAAAACGCCGATATTTTTATATATATATATATATGTTTGTCGCATCTTACTGGACCGCATTCAAATTCTAACATCACATATTTTACATAAAATCAATTGAATTTATTGTCACTATTGAGCTTTTTACATTTTCATTGAAATTGTCAAACTGTAACAGCCGGTTTCTTTTTGCGATTTTTTACAAAATCCGTTATCATTTTTCACGAAACATTAATTATTCTTTCATCATCCACGTAATTAGTTTGTTTAAAATTTAAATTTTTCATATTTTTATTACGTTTGCTAAAAATTTTATTTGCGTTTTGTTTTCTAGAGGGGGTTTATTTGTTTATTTTTAATTATTGCTTTTTGCAAATTGATTTAAAGTAAAGTATACTCTGTTTTTTAATTAGTAATGAATTTTGTTTTTATTAATTTAGATAGAGTCGGAATTAAATATAAAAATTGTAATCAATTTTTTTACCAGTAAGGTAATTTTACTTATTACATTGTCGTTATTTTATTTTTATTTATTTATTTATTCCTTTTTCAGTAAAAAGCAATGTAATATACAAAAAATAAAATGTAGAAATGGAAAAAAATTTGTATTATATGCAATTTTTGAAATATTTCTCGTCATTTTCATCTCTATTGTTATTTCATATAATTATGTTTGTTTTTCAATAATCAATGTCGTTCTATTTTGTTTCTTTGTTTATATCCATCTAATACTAACTGCACGTTTCTAGAAATCTTTCACGTGAAACCCTTTTCATTTAATAATTCACAACAGATTTTATTGAATTGAAACCATTTTCATTCTTCGTGAGTTGGAACAATTTAAGTTGTTAGTTCGTCTCTTATTTGAATTTTCTACAGGTAAAAAGGCAAAAAGAAAAAGAAAAATTAATTAAAAAAATTTCTTCAATACATTAAATTGACAAAATGGGACTAAAAATTTATTTTTTATTTATTATTTGGTTTTAAGAGCAATAAAATTTGCATTTCTCATTTAATATATAAAAATCTGTTAAATTGTTTTAATTTTTCTTTTGAAAGGTGAATGAAGAGTGTGTGTGTGTGTGTGAAAAATATTACCTTCTTTGCGCAGTGGGATAATAATAAACTTTTTAATCGATATTAAATTAGCAGTAAAATGAATGAACAATATTATTTTAATAATTCCTAATAGTACTGATTATTGGATTATAATTTGTCTTTTTTATCTGTTTCAGTGGAACGGAAAAATAATTTTTTTTTAGAGAGAGAAGAGAGGAAAAAAATGGAGGCTGCCGAAGTAACATTTCTCTTTCAATTTGGATTACTCCGTGATACAGTCACTGTAGATTCTAGCCAATTGACTCTCAAGTCTTTAAAGGAATTTGCCTGTGATTTTATAAATAGCAAGTGTCCTGATCATGGCTTAAGTCAATTGTTCGATAGACTTTTGTTATTTAAACATGATTATAATTCAACTAATATCCTTCAGCTCATAACAAATGCAATGGAAATAGTTGACGAAACTTTAGTGGAAATAGTTCTCACTGGTAAGCATTTTTTTTTCTTTCTTTCTATTAAAATCCAATGCTTTTCCATTTCATGTGATGAGAATGATCATTAAAACAATTCACTTCTGTTAATGACAAAAACTTTCTTCAACGGAAATTGGAAAAAAAATCCATCAACTATTTTTCATTTGACGCTTATTCGATTTGAAAAAAAGTCGTTTTTATTTTTCATGTAATGTATTTATAATTTATTTTTCTTTTATTTAACATGTATATCATTAAAAAATTTATATAATTTTTTTTTAAATTTTATTTATTCATTTTATTTCAATTATTTTATTTTTAATCTTTTAATCTTTTTTTTCTAAATAAACTTTTTACTTGTTTGATATTTTTTTTTTAAAGAATTAAAATCGTTTGATTGAAAATGTAATTGGTGTGTAATTGAAAAAAATAATTGAATAAGTAAAAAATGAAATATTTAAACAAAAGAAGATCAATTTCTGATATTATTGTAATTTCTTTTTGGATTGAAATTTATTCAGTTTTATTGTAATTTTTAGTTTCAATTATTATTTAAATTTGTATTTTGAAATTCTAATGATAAAATTTTTGAATTTTTTACAGCACAAGTGCCAACCGAGCAAATTCCAATTCGACCTCACGCTTTATCGGTTCATTCTTATAAAGCTCCGACTTTTTGTGACTTTTGTGGTGAAATGCTTTTTGGTCTTGTTCGACAAGGTCTTAAATGCGAAGGTAATTAATTTACGAAACTTGCATTCTCTGGGGGGGGGGGGGAATTTGAAAATAATGTAATTAGAGTTAAAGTTACGAGATGGCAGATTTTTTTTTGGTGTTATAATTTCATCGCGCAAATGAAAAAGATTCGTCAAAATTAATTCTTGCCACTTTTCACATTATTCAGCAATTTTATTTTATTGATTTTCAAATTAATTCGATTTTACTACTTTTTAGAAAATGAGGGATTTTTTCATGTATAGTTTTTTTTTAATTAAAAACGTAAGATGTGAAATAAAATTAATTATGTACCTAATTTAATTTAATTCTCAAAATTTACAATAATTAATTAATGTTTTTAAAATTATTTTTCTTCAGGATGTGGTATGAATTATCACAAACGATGTATTATTAAAGTTCCAAATAATTGTTCGCAAGACTCGAGTCAAAGACGGCTTAGTTCGACATTGTTGAATGTTCCAAGATCGCCGAGTCAGAGTTCGACGAGTAGTTTAACAAGTGCCAGCGACGATAATCACAGTACGAATGTAACACCGAATACAAGTCAAAACAACAGTACGCTGGTGAGATCTCTTCCTTGGAAAAAGTTCCTTAAATAATTTTTTTTTTTTTGAGACAAAATTGACATCTCTTTTTTTACGTTTAATTATTAATTATTACGTTACCGTCCATTATGATAGTATTTTTTAATTATTAATTTTCCTAATTTTCTACAGAATATAACAGAATTCTCCTAAAAAGTTTTGCAGTATTTTCTATTTTATAATAATAATAATAATGATTAAAATATTTATCATGAGAAATGATAATAATTTTTATAGAGTAAAATTTAAAAAGAAAATTTTCAAAATATTAAAAATGAAATGTGGAGAATTTTTTATAATTAATTTGGTTGTTGGTATTAATTATTATAGGTGTGTGGTAAAAAGGTTTATTTTATTAGTATTATTATTAATTTTTTATGGTAGTTTAGAACAATATGAAAATTTCATTTTTATTCAAAATGTTAGTAATTAAAATATATTTTTATTTATTAACTAAGTGCCTTTTTGCAAATACGACGAATCTTGTATGTTTTAAAAACATTTTAGAATATTGAGAGAATATTTTCAGAATTAACGAAATGAATAATTAATTTTAAATTATAAAATTTGTTAAAGAGAAAAACAAAGAGAAAATTGTGATTTGAGTATTTAAATAAAGGCGAATTATTATTTCCAAAAATGTAGTTTTTTTCTTTCTCCGTTACACCAATTTATTAAAAAAAAAAGATTATACATTTAGAAAAAGAAATTGAAAATTTTCTTAAAAATTTTATATAATTTGTATAAGAGTTTAACGTAAAAGAAATATTTATTCAATAATAAAAATAATAAATGAACGTAAATTGTTAAAATTTACAAATAAATATTTTTAGAGGATAAATAATTTTACTAAAATTGTTTAAATAATGGATATTTCTTTAATTTCAGGCAATACCGAGTATCGTAGGACCAAAACAATCTCGTTCACCATCATTGGGAGGAAGACCCGTTTGGGTTGATCGTGAAATGGCAACGCGAATAAAAATTCCACACACATTTGTTGTTCACACTTATACCAGACCAACAGTTTGTGGTCTTTGTAAAAAATTATTACGTGGATTATTTAAACAAGGCCTCCAATGTAAAGACTGCCAATATAATGCCCATAAGAAGTGTGTAGAAAAAATTCCTAAAGACTGCATTGGAGAGAATCCAAGTGACAACGCAGGTAAATTAATTTAAACTAAAAAAATATCAGAAGACTGATTTAATTTAATAATAAATTTTCCAATTAAACATTTTGTTGAATTTTATTTTTTTAGGCATCGAATATCCTGACAGTGGTGTTGGTAGTGAGCCTGAAGGAAGATGTGATGGTAGAAATGAAGAGAACGATGGAGATAGTGACGCAGAATCTCTGCCACAACCAACCCAGCACACTTCGTATTTAACTGATGAAAAAGCAATTAATGGAAAATACTCAGAGTTCGTTTCCCCTCATGATATATCGACTGAAAATTTGGAAAAATCCAGACCATCGAGGTAATAAAATGTCGTCTAATTTAAAAAACGAATGAATATTTTTAATATTTTTAATATTTTAATATTTCCTTGTCTAACGAGTTGCGTTAATTTTTTGATTTGTGTATTTCAGTTGTAGTTCAACTCCCAGTAATAATATTCCTTTAATGAGAATTGTGCAAAGTGTTAAGCATACAAAGAAAAGAGGTTCTCAAGTATTAAAAGAAGGTTGGATGGTACATTTTACGAATCGCGATCCAATGGTGAGATTTAAAAAAAAATTGAGTAAAGTTTTATTTATTTAAAAATATTTATATATTCGAATTTTATTTTCTTTTCTATTTTATTTTTTTTTACAGAGAAAGAAACATTATTGGAGATTGGATTCTAAATCTTTGACTTTATTTCAAAGTGATACTGGATCAAAGTATTACAAAGAAATACCGCTTTGTGAAATTTTATCCATTGAACCACCAACGGCAGTTCATTCTCGTAAATACTTTTTCATATTTCAAGTATTTTGAAATTTTTTTGATATTAATTTTTATTCTCTCTCTCTTTTTTAGAAACCATGCATTGTTTTGAATTAAGGACAGCTAATTTAGATTATTATGTGGGAGAAGATCCAATGTTCAGTGGAACTAATGGACCAGTTCCTCCTCCCGAGAGTGGAATAGGAGCACATGTAGCCAGATCTTGGGAAACTAGCATACGACAGGCTCTACTGCCTGTTACTTCAGCAACGAGTAGGAAAAAAATTTTTCCTTCATTGCTTAATTAATAATTTTTAATCTTATAAGAAAAATTGAATTGTGGATTTTTTTAGATCAGAAACAATCGACTGAACCGGAGGAGTCCGTGACTGATATGTCACAACTTTATCAAATTTTTCCCGACGAAGTTCTTGGCTCTGGACAATTTGGCATTGTTTACGGTGGAATTCATCGTAAGACAAATAGAGCAGTTGCAATTAAAGTCATTGACAAACTTCGCTTTCCAACCAAACAAGAAGCTCAATTGAAAAACGAAGTAGCAATTTTACAAAATTTATCGCACAATGGTGTTGTCAATTTGGATCGAATGTTTGAAACGCCCGAGAGAATATTTGTTGTCATGGAGAAATTAAAAGGTGACATGCTCGAAATGATACTCAGCTCGGAGAAGGGTCGACTCAGTGAACGTATCACTAAATTTCTTGTTACACAAATTCTCGTTGCTCTTAAACATTTGCATAGTAAAAATATCGTTCATTGCGATTTAAAGCCGGAAAATGTTTTATTGAGTAGCGACAGTGATTTTACACAGGTGAAACTTTGCGATTTTGGATTCGCGAGAATAATTGGCGAACGAAGCTTTCGACGTAGTGTCGTTGGAACGCCGGCTTATTTAGCGCCAGAAGTACTTCGTAATAAAGGATATAATCGATCATTGGATATGTGGAGTGTTGGAGTTATTATTTATGTTTCATTGAGTGGCACTTTTCCATTTAACGAAGACGAGGATATTAATGAGCAAATTCAAAATGCCGCTTTTATGTATCCACCGTATCCGTGGAAGGAAATTTCTTCCGATGGTGAGACAATTTTTAAGAAAAATTATTTTCTCCTTCAAATTTTATTTGTTTTTTTATTTGTTTGTAATTCAATTTTTTCATTTTTTTTTATTTTTATACATTTCTAATTTAGAATTTTGTAGAAATTTTGTAAAATTTCTATTATTGGAGAATTTGTTGATTGTCGACTTTCTTTTTTTAGCTATCGATTTGATTAACAATTTGCTGCAAGTA
>JUFY01015085.1:29841-56252 GCA_001855655.1 Leptopilina clavipes
TTAACAATTTGCTGCAAGTAAAGCAAAGAAAAAGGTATACAGTTGACAAAAGTTTACAACACATTTGGTTACAGGTATGTGAAAAAAAAATATGTTTCTAAGGAGCTGAATAAATAATTTAAGATTGTAAAAATTTTTAATTGAAAAGAAAAACTAATGATTGTCTGGTAATTATTTAAAACAAATATTTTTTTAAACTTGAATTAACTTAAATTTCATTTTTGAAATAGTTTCCAATAGTTAAATAATTTATTTACTAAAATATGAAAATTTTTTGGTATTTTTTTATTTTGTTGAAATATTTTTAGTTGTCATGATTGTGAATTTTGAATATTTTTCGCAGGATTATCAGATGTGGTGTGACTTGAGGGAATTGGAATCGAAAATCGGTTGCCGATATTTGACACATGAAAGTGATGACGCTCGCTGGGCAACATATGCTAATCAAAATGCATGACACAACTTTATAACACCGATAAAAGTTTTACCGTCATCGACAGAATCCTTTTTGCGTAAAGGGTGGACTCGCATTGCTCAAGATACATTGCGACGTCTCATTCGTACTTGAGAAAAAAGAAAAGTGAAAAAAAAATGAAAAAGAAACAAATAGTCTAGTGAAATTTTACAAATAATTCTTTACATTTTGGACGTTTCAAAGTAACTAAAATTTCTACCATTAAGAGAGAGAGAGAAAGAGAGAAAGAGATTATTTGGAGCTCTGTCATCCTTCAAACAGGTTACAAATTTAACATTTATTTTTTAAATATTTTTTTAATATGAATATTTAAATTTGAATCATTAATCCAATTTTAATTGGAATTATTAATTCAATTTTAATTTTGATTATTTTAATTTGAATTATTAATTCAATTTTACTTTGTTTATTTTAACTTAATTGTATTTTAAATTGAATTTTAAATTTTTAATTGAAAATTTTGAACTCTATTTTGTTTGTTTTTCGTTTTAAATTAAATTTTAATTTTTTAAATTTGTGTTTCGAATTTATATTCGCAATTTAAATTATTTTTTGAATTAATCATTCAAATTGAAACATTTGAATATTTTATATTTTTATGATTCAATTTTAATTGAACACTGTTTAATTTTATTTTAAAAATTTTAATAGTGTAATTTGATAAATTTTAACATAATTTATTTTAATAATCAAAAAAATTCGATTTTTTACATTGCGTTACATCAAGGACATAAAAGTGGAATTTAAGTTTAATGTTTAATTTTTTAATCAATTAAATATTTAAGTAAAAATTTAATTGACATTAAATTATTAACATGGAAACATAAATTCTGAAAATTTGAAAATTTTAATTTTTGTCATGTCTTCTACAATTGTAATCGAGCAATTTTCATAAATTTTATTTTTATTTAAAGATTTTATTTCTATTGTTTTTGAATTTTAATTTTAATTTGCAAAAAGGACTATTGAAAATAAGAATCTCAGAAAAAAATTGATTTTATAAATTTAAGTATACAATAATTTGTGTAATATTATATTATTTACAAAATATTTATATAAATTTATAGAGTTTTAAAAAAACGAGTAATTAAATTTATATTTATGAATAATATTTTTTATAAATATTATTTAAAAACTAAGAGGATGACAAAGGGGTATAAAAAAAAATAGAAAAGTGACACGGTTCCAATAAAAATGGCCTGCGCACAAAAAAGAATTAGAAAATTTAAATAAGCTTTCGCATCTTTAAACTGTTTTGAAATTCCCACACGAGTTCAGATTGAAAGTAACGAAAAAAGAAAGATGAAAAAAAAAGAATGAAAGAAAAAGAAATGTTAATGTTATTGGACATTTTACTTGTGTGAATTTCTCTCGGATACTCAACGATTAAACATAAAACTTTGATAAATGCCCAAACGTTTTTTAAGACTTTCTTGCTTTTTTAGCCTCGTTGGCATTACAAGTTTATTCGACTTTTAAGCAAATATCTATTAAAGTAAGTTCGTTATATATTGCCTGCACTTCTTTTATGTATTATCAAAACTTTTAAAGCAAAAACAATTATGAGTTTCGATTCTGTCGAAAGAATATTAATTTCGACTCTCGCTCTTTAAATATTCTGTATAAATTTTTTAATTACTTTTTTAAATATTGTAAATTATAGTTCAATTATTCTTTTACTGAAATTATTTTTTAAAAAATATTTTAATATTTTATAAATACTAAATTAATATTTTAAAAATACTATTTTTTAAATGAAAAAAAAATGATTTTGATTTAAATAAATGTTTTAATTAAATTTTAAATAATTAAAAATAATAACAATAAACTTTATGTGAAGTTACAAAATGAAAGCGATATAAAAAAAAATGAATTTTCGCAAAAAAAAAAGAGAATCGATCCTCTTTATATTCTGTATGTACATAAACGGGAAATAGGCTACGGCTAGAATCCTTTTCAATAGAATTTTTTAGGCTTTGCTAGGTATCGACTGGCTTTTTATAAATATCAAGACATGTTTTTTGAAACTTTATTGATGAATTTTTGCAAATATTAAAAAAATAAAAGTAAAAGTTGCTAGTTGCATTCAAATAAAAATCGTAACGAGAGATCTTGAGATAATTGTATAAATAAATAAGCACTTAACATTATCCAGAAAGCAAAATAATGAAAAAGAAACAATATATAAATTTTAAATATATACATTGTGATAATACAGTATTTGAAGTGCGTACCTGAATGATATTATTTCTGGTTTGCTGAGTAGTGTGTAATGTAATACTAATGCATTCGAGAATTAATTTTTTGTATACATTTAGCATAAATTATATTTAACTTATACATTTACAGTGAATTGTCATTCCGCTAAATACTAATGTAAAATAGTTGATAATGTTAAAAAAAAATGTATTGGACAGTGGATTAAGTAAATTTGATATTTATTTAATCGAGATTTTCATTTTCGAAACTCCAAACATCCGAAAAAGAAAATTATTCATATATTCGGAAACTGTATTCATTAATTTATATTTGTTTTTTTCCATGAGTTTTTTTAGTAATTATTTTGCTTTATTTATCTGATAATTATATTTTTCATTCTCTGGTTTAATTAATTTTTTTCATGGAATTTGTTGAATTTTTCATATGTAATTTTTTGAAAGTTACAAAGTTGAAAACTATAAAAAGAGAAAAAATCACAGTTTTCAGTTATAAAAAAAAGAAAAAATTCCTTTTTTTTTATTTGATACGAAGAATGTGAATTTTCAAATTATTAGGCAAATTAATACGAATAATAACTGCAACAGATGTGCAAGAAGTACAGGTGGAACCACCATAATTTTTTACCCAACCTGTATTATATGGGAAATCCGAAACTTTTGTCCCAGTCATATCCTGTTACGTGAGAGCCAAGTTATACACGGCTGTAAATTAAAATTAATCAAACATATAAATTCCACGTACATGAATTGAAATTGAAAAAAAATTTTTTGCAAAATAGTCTATTTTTTTTTGTTTTTTGAATTTTTCTATAAAGAGGAATTTTTTGCATTAACTGTACACACTGGTAGGAGGATGGTAGCGTGGGTTTTTTCTCATTATTAATATATTAATGCGCAGGATATTACAAAATAAGCGATTACACACTGTAAAATATTTATAGTCTGATGGAAAAAAGGCCGGAAGACACTTTCGTAAACGTTCATTGTGTTATAAATAAGAATTTTTTATTTTTTATTTCCAAAAGGCGTCATGAATTTGTTTTTTTTTCCTCCCAGAAAGGAAACAAACGAATTCTTTCTAAAAAAAAATGCATTTTATTTTTTTTTTTATTTTCAAAAAAAAAAAATTGCAATTGGGAAATAAAAGAATGTCATTCGCTGTGCAATGCATTTTTATTGAAGCAAGCACTTTTAACAAAAATACAGACAATGCTTATTCATTAAGAAACAGTAGAGAAAAAACAACTTCTCATTTTTCTTTCCATAATAATAAAAAAAGAGGCAAAAATGCAGATTTTCCTTATTATTTACAATGAAGCATTTCTGCACACTTTGAGAAGTTTCATAAAACATCTCGAAAAATTTCGTATTTACAAAAATATGCGCACGTAAAATAATTCATTATTTAATATAAAAAAAGAAAAAAAAAAGAATATTATAAATTTGATTAAAAAATAAGTACAAATTATTATCGTCGAAATTTGTTTTTAAGGAAAAACATTTTAATACGAAAAAAAATGGAAACGCTTTACAATTTTACATTATGAACAAATGTTTCCTTTTTTTACTAATTTTATAATATTAAAAAAAAAAAAAAAATAGTAAATTTTCAATAATTAAAAAGTAATTTTTACACAAAAAAATTTTTTCGGAATCGCTTCCTTATTTGTGGAACAATAATTGGAGAAAAATTGTACAATTCTTTGAAAATTGTTATAGATAAAAGCGTAGACACGTTCAAAATCAATGAGAATTTTATTACAGAAAAAAATATTTTTTTGTTAACATTTTTAATCAAAGACTATAACTGAAAATGAAAAGAATTTTCTGTTTCGGTTTTAGTCCTTGAATATGGAAAATACACGTGCTAAATTTTCTTGACCCCCCCTGCTTCATCCATTTTCTCAAAAAAATAACGCTTCCTTCTGCTTCTTCTTCTTCTTATTCTTTCGTTTTTTTTTCTTCCAGCTCATCAGGAGAAAATGATGACGTTATGATCGTCATCTCTTTCAAAAAACAACATGCTGATAATGAGATCATCTGCGACACCGGATTTAATGGAATCTGAAAAGAAAACATGAAAAAGACAATTAATTTTTTTGTTGAGTGAATAATTTCAACAATATATTAAAATACAATCATCACGATCACAAACTTCAATTAATTGAAACATTGAACAGTTGGAAAAAAAATTGTTGCAGATTAAATAATTTCCCAAACCCAAAAGGAAAAATGAAAAGGTAATTTTTTTTTACTGATTATTTTTACATTCAATGAAAATTAATGTATTTGTGAAAAATTTTAATTTAATTTCTTTTTTTAGTTTCAGGTGTAAGAAAATTTTCCATAATTATTTTAAAAAAAGAAATTTAAGGAGAAAAAACAAACGGGAAAATTTAGAAACTTGTGTTAAAATTATTTAACTTTTTTTGAAAAATTTGATTTTAGAATTCGAAAATTTTCTAATGGGAAAAGAGAAACGACTTGTTTCTAAGGGGGATTTGCATGAGAATTTTCCCAAACGGACCCTACTGAGAGAAAGACCCCTCGGTGTGTATTCCTCCTTGTGTGGGGTTTCCTGTCACAACCCTGACTTCTGGACTGCTTTTCCTTCTCTGGTTCTCGCTTTTTTCAGATTTTACACTGCTCGAGCTCGCCACGTTGCCGAGGAGCTTGTGTTTTTTTCTCCTTTAATTTTTTTTTCATTTATATATATATATATATGTATAAGCCTCAGGTTCTACTCTGTGATGTGGGTGGCAAAGGGGTGTGAGTGACTCCCTTCCTCCCACCACGCGCTTGCATTGACGCTATGACAATGGATGAATGGACAGAAAGAGTTCTGTTGGATGAAGAGAAGAGCTCGAAGGGCAAGAGGAGGAAAAAGGGAGAAACTAGGGAGAGTAAGAGAGAAAATAGAGAAAATACAGAAGGAAAAAAGAGAGAAACGCAAGAGAGAGAAAGAGAGAGATTGAAGAGAGGAAAAGAGAGAGAATGCAATCGATATGTGGAGGGGGCATTTGTACGAGGCAAGAGAAATGTAACCGTCTCGCTTGTTGAGTGCACTATCTTTTTTCTTTTTTTTCCTTTTTTTTTCTAACAGTATATAGTGCAACTCGTAAATCCCAATGAGCCCATCTGTCTAGGGTCTTATAAAAAATAATAATACTTTAGCAAATATAAAATCCTCTAATCACGCGGGTTTGAAATTTTTTCACGATTCAGGAACAGGAAACATAAACTTTTTATGTCTTCAATTTATATTTTTTAGGCACAAAAGGGGTACACGATAATCAAAAAAAAAAAATATGTATTTCATAGGTCAGTTTGATTTTTTCCATCATCTATTAATAAATAAAAAGCGATGAATGCTTATTGTAAATAGAAAAAATCGTGAAAAAATTTTTGAATATTTTTGGCTCTAAATTGTTATCTTTATTTTTATTTATTGTCATTTGCAATTCGTAATCGTCTCGAAGGAACAAAACTTGCGCAGAGAGGAACCTGTAACTTTTACATAAGCCGATTTACAAGTCTCTAAGGAAACTTTTCTATTTATGGACAGTTCTAACTTTGTGAAACAAGTCACGAACTGGTTTATGTGCAAACTTCCACCTATTAATATAAATAATGTGGTTTTTTTTTTTTGTGTGTGTTTCTTCTTCCTGTTTAAAAAAAAATGTGGGGGGCCAATAGTGCATTCTTTCGCAATATATTAGTCACAATTTAAAATGTTTTCAAACTATCCATTTATCTTACACTTGTTGCCTTTGAAAATTGTCCCTTTTACACCTTGCTATTATAAGTTTAATGTAGGGAGAGGAATTTTGAAATGAGAACTCAATCTTGACTCTCTCATGGTTGTGTTGTTTGAATTGTGACAAAAAAAAGGAAGAGAGGAAAAAAAGAGAGAACTTTTTGAGGAGATTCGGAGAATCTTTGAAGGCAGAAGGGGGGGAAGTCTTTGAAATGTCTTTCTGACTTTTATGTCACGTGAACATCGAGTCGCTTGCCACACATCTTTAGCCGCCCCCTTTTTTTTCTCTCTGAGGCGTGCAGTGTCATTTCTTTATCTTTTTTTCTTTTTTCAAGAAAGACCTCCCTTTTTTAAGAAGCTTTCTACTTTTTCCCACTGTTAACGCTAATTTTTTTTTTTTAGATCTTTCTTTTCATTTTTTAACTGTTCCTCTCTGTTCAAAATTGTTATTAACGTAATAAACGTCTTTTTTCTCCTGTTATATATTTTTTTTTTATTTTTTAAATTGATAGTAAAAAAGGGACATGAGAAAAAATACTAAATACTAAAAAAAATCAAATTTACATTTTCTAATTAATAATAATTTTTCAGGGGAACGTTTTCAAGGAGGAAAAATAAGAAAACGATTTCATCAGGAAAAAAAATCTACGAGAAAAAAAATGAAGTGAGTAAAAATATTTTCAATAGAAATAAAAAATATTTCTAAGTTTCCATTTGTTTTTTTTTATTTAAAGAAAATTTGTTAATTAAAAATTCACTTGGCAAGTACAGTTCTATTGTTGGGTCTCAAAATGCATTTTTGCTTTGATAATTAACAAGAAATATATTTTGTAACATGCATCAATTTCAATAAATTAAGCTATATGTATACTCTGTTTAAAAATGAGGACAGACGCGCTTTTTTTTGTTTGTTAATATTTATTTGTGATTTTAATAAGTGAGTAATATTGTTAGTAATAACTAACAGTGAAATTCATAATGAACTTTTGATTAATTACGAATATGAAATACAATTATTAATCAGCCATTAGCTAATTGCAATTCTACTCTACGTCACTGTACCCAATTCTGTTGGGAATTCTTGGCAGAAGAGCCTATTTAATTTTATACATTAAATTCAGTCTGCATTGAAATTGAGAAATTTCCGAGTTTTTCTCTCTCTTTTTTTTTTTTTGTTTCATTTGAATCAAAATTTCTATATGCCGTTCTTGTGAATTAAATAATTAATACAGTTTATTCTTTTCTATATGTTATAGTTAATTACATAGTTCAAAATTATTTTATATTAAATAAATATTTAATAAATTAAAATTTTATTAATAGTTATAAACGAAAAAAATTCATCTTTAGCCTCAGGATTTTTTTTTTTCATGAAAAATGAGAAACCAAAAGTAAAGTATAAATTTTTGTTACAGAAGCAAAGGATATTTAGCATTCTTGACATAATTCATTTAGTTTCTTTGCTTTTGTATTTTCTTATCTATATTAAAGCAAATATCATAAGAAGTAAACAAAGATACTAAATCTATCTTATCTGCATATCTTACTAATTTAAATATATTGTTTAGTATCTTAATTTTTCTGCTCGATTGAAATGAAATAAAAACTTTAAAATCTTTGTAAAATAATTTTTTTAGCATTATATTATGTATTTTTGATTTTATTCCATTAGAATTTAATTTTTTTTTTTAATCTTCCTTTTTTGTTCTTTCAAGTTTATATTATATAATTCATAAAATTCATATCGAGCATATAAAATAGATTTTCAACGCTAAATGAAAAAGTACGTTCTTTTTATTATGTAAGGGATAAATAAATATAATAGAAAAATGATAAATTCAAAAGTTGAGAGTTTTAAAATCAAAATCACTGAGATAATAAAGAAAGAAATTATTTTAAAAAATAAAAATAGATTAACGATAAAAAAAAACAAGAACCTGAAGCTAAAAGATGAATTTTTTCATTCTTTCAACGTACAATTTTCTCTTTGAACATTTTTCTTTCTATTCCATCTATTTTGTGAAACTAAAAATGTTTTAATTTCACATTTTTTTTTTTGCAAAACGAAAATACAATATTCGAAACTATTCTCTAAATTCCAAAGAGTATTGTAATAAAAAAAATTTAATTATAGAAAAAATTTTGTTTGAATACATATTTCAATTTTAAAAAAACTTTAAATTAAAACAATATTTTTTTATGATATTGTTTAAAAGTTACGAAAATCCATTTCTGTCAATTAGAAGACATTTAATTTAATTACTTCGAAATTTATTGGTAAAATTTGAAAAAATTCAATCATTGTTTTATTGAAATTTTTTGCAAAATCAATAATATAGAAAAATTTCTGTCACTTTCTATTGTTTTGCAAAACTTGAAAAAGTAGAGCAGAGAGAAAGAGAGAGGAACGCGGAAACTTAATTTGAAAGCTCGAAATAAACTTTTACAAATTACAAAAGTTCATATGATTTTTACAGCTTTTATTCAAGATTCTCTTGACATTGATTGATTTATTGCTGGCTTTCGCACTACTCTCCTGATATTTAATTTACTCTTTCACAAAAGCTCTGGAATTTCAAATAATTTTTGTCCTCATTTTTTTCTTTTTTTAGTTTATTTTTACCAAAAAAAAAGTCAATGCGAATTTTTGCTCCCGATACCTTATTAAAATTTAAATTATCCTTAATAACGAAAATTATAATTATCATCTCCGCTTGTGTCTCATAATAATATACGAATTTTTGACCGTTGGAAAAGGAAAAAAAAAATTTTGCGTTCAATATTCACACGCGATATATATCCCCATGAAATATATTTCTTTCATTAAAATTCAATGTTTTTTTTTTTTTTTTTTGCAGAATTTATTAAAAGCAATGGTTTTGAATTCTTCTGAAAAATTCATTTGTTTCAGGGAAAATTTGAACAAAATTGTCTAATTGTATTTTTTTATTATTCAATATTTTTTTTATTTGTCGAATTTGTGGAAAAAATGTTTCTAATATGGGAGAAAAATATATTTTAAATATTCTATATAAATATGTAGAATTTATAATCCTTTGATTTATATTCAAATTAAAATTTGTTCATTGTTAAAAATAATCCTATCTCGATGATGATAATAATAATAAAAATAAAATAAAATAAAATAATAATAATAATAATAATGATTTTCTGAAACAGGTGAAAAAGGAAGAAATGACGACCAGGAATACCGGAAAAAAATGGTGAAACGAAAAAAAGAAATGGAACACCGAGAAGAAAGTAATGGAAAACGGCTAAAGGAAATAATGGTAAAAAAAAGTATTAAATAATTCTGAGTAAGGGGCATTTCGCAAATTTTGCCAGAGGAGCAAATAAGATCGAAGATAGAAAAAAAGAGTGAGTGCATAAGTAGAGCTTCCTAAAAATCGGGAATCGAAGCCATATATAATTTTTTTTTTTTTTTGCTCTTTTTTATTTTCACAAGAAATATTCCACGGGACTTTTCTCTTTTTTTTATACTTTTTTTTTTTAAATATCGACGTGCTTGGCGAGGCTTCGAAAAATCCAGACGGTCATCGAAGCAGAAATTTTCGGACTGAACTTTCAGCGTGTCGGGAGGTCGTCGAGTTTAGGTAGACGGTTGAAATTCAGGTTTTATCCTGGTCCGTGTGGTTGCAGGTCGGTGGAAAGAAGAGAGAAAGAGAAAGAGAGAGAGAGGGTGAGTGGGTGGGGGACAAAGAATGAGTAAAGAGGAGCGATTCAAAGTCCCCCTTTTTAGGTAGAGGATGAGGGGTTCGGCGAGGTAAAGGGAGGGACACGAGGTAAAAGGAGGGTTGGCGACGACGACGCCGACGGCGGCGGCATCACGCCGGATGGCCGTATAGCCAGCCCAAGCCGGTAGGCAAGGTGAAGGTAACTTGCCTTTTATTTCACTGAATTGTATATGCGATCTTCCAAAACTCAGGTATATGAACCTAAACCTGCGAACCTATGAATGCCTGTCGAAACGAATGAATACACGATCGAATCTCAAATATTCCCTTCTCGATTCTCAATATTGTACAGCCGAGATTCTCTCTCGACGCTTCCTTCTTTAAACATAAAAGGGATTCTACTTGAATCTCAAAAAAAAAAGAAGAAGAAGAGAATAAATAAAATATATCTCTATCTATAATATAAAATATACATTTATTGAGAAAATATACACACATGCATAAAAAATATTCATCCAAGAAAATATTCCAAAAAATATATATTATATATATATATATTTTCGAAAAAAATTTATGTTACAAGAAAATATATAATAAAAGAAAAATCCATGGATGATGAAAAATATATAAAAGAAAATATATTGTATGAGAAAAAATATGATGAAAAAAGAAGATAGATAAAAAAATTTATAAGGGGAAATATATCGACATGAAAAGAAAAATGTGTATAAAAAAGAAGAAAAAAAATGCAAAAAAAAAGTACGTACGATTTTTCAAGTATGTGTATTTCTTCCCAAGGATTTTATTTTAATAGAAGACGATTTTTTTTTTGTTATTTAAATTTCACAAGTTAGAAAAAATATACAGATACTACTGGGGAAAAATGAATCCGCAAAGAAATAAAAATACTACATACTTGAAAAAATCAAAAGGATTTTTTTCCAATATATGAAATTTCTCATCGATTAGGTATGTGAAGAAAAAAAGTAGAAATTCTCTTTCTTCTCTCTATTTTCGTGAAGACTGGTTGTCGAAGTCAGATTAAATGGGACAATTTTTTTCTATATCCTATAAAAAATCAGGATAAAGCTCGGTGCTTTTTCTAAATTTCCAGAAAGTTACGCCTTTGAAATATTGCGGATCATTAGCAGTTTGCAATTTTTTCAAATAAAATTCAACCTAATCCTTTTAGCTCGTACTCGTCAAATGTGAAACTAGAAAGGCTTTTCGGTACCGTTAAAGGACATTTTCAAACTATTTTCGTACAACAGTTTTTTTTTGAAAAGGGAGCCGATTTGAGAATATTCTGATTCAATGTTGAGAACTGTGGTCGTATTTAAAAAAAAAATTCTTAAACAATGAAAAACATTAGAAATTAATTTTATTTTTTAAAACTCAAGTACTTGTATTATTATTGTTAATTATAATAATAATTATAATATTAATTATTACTATTATCATTATTAATAATAATTTAGTAGCAATTTTGATATTAATTAATAATATTGATCAGTTTATTTTACTGTGAACAAATTATTAATTAGCAATAAATAATAAAACTAATTATTGATTACTGATATTAATAATTGGTTATTGTAAAATTTTGTGAATTAATTATTATTATTAATTTTATCAATTTATTAATTATTATTAATAATTAATAATTTATAATTTATAAATATAATTATTAATTTGAAATTTTTATTATTCTTGTGCTAAAATGTTTTAAAAGGTAAAAATAAAATGATTATAGAATAAATGTCTTGAAATGTAGTTTTAACGAATATAAAAGGAAGTGTAAAACTGAAAATGGCAGGTTTAAAAATGAGGAAGAATTCAATAGCTTCTAGGACAGAAAAATCATAAAATCTGGAAGACGTTGTAGGACCCTAATTATTATATCGTTTTGCCGCTTCTCTCTAATATTAAACCAGCTATCTAAGCCAACTTTTAAATCTAATTTTTCACCTCTTCTCTATGATCATCTCCTAGTTATATAGTGTATAAATATTTTTGTCCTTTCGCTCGTTTTTTTTTCTATCCTCTTCTTCTTCCTCTCTTTTGTTTTCCTCTCTCGCGCGCTATTCTACTCAACTTTAATCTCTTTGGAAAGGTGGAGGGAAAGTATTCCATTTTATCCTTTTTCTTCTCATCATCCCATTGTATCAAGCTTCAGTGTTCGTGAGCTATGGGTTGGTTTGCCGGAAAGGGGGCAGACGAGAGAAAGAGAGCGCGCGAGAGAGAAAAAGGAGTGAGAGAGAGAGAGAGAGAGTGCACGCCCCACGTCTCCAAAATAAAAAGGATTTCGGAAACGAAAAGAGAATAAAGAAGCTTTGAGAAAAGATAGTTTCTAGTTTCAAATGAAAATTTCAAGTTTCTGCATCAAATTACTATCAACCTTCTTTTTCTTTTTTTTTTGCTTTTCCTTTCAAGTCGTTTTTTCGTTTCGACATATATAGAAATGTAGCTTAGATTTAAGCAGAAAAAAGTCTTAAAAAACGAGCTCCTTTAATTTCTAAAAGAAAAGATAAAACAATATGAAAAAATTTGTTGATAATTTTAATCTAATAATTCATAGAGGACAATTTTTAATTTAATTTAAATATTTTATACAGATATTAAATATCTACAACAATTTTGATAATTAATAATAGAATTTAATAAATAAATTTTCAGTTAAGTTTCGTTTATCGAGAAATTTTTTTCAACATTACTGATAAAAGAAATGACCTTTCGGTATTGTTTATTGTTTTTTTTTAACTTTTAATAAAATTTGATGTCAATCTAGAATTTATCTTTTGAAATTTTTTTTCATTTCTCTTTTCTGTAAATTTATTTCTCTTTTGAAAATTCTTATCAAGATATTGTCCCGTTCATTGATAATTGGATTATTTATTTATATATAAAAATGAATGACTGAATAAACAATTTAATTAAAAAATTCTATCTTTCTAAAAGGGAGAATTTTTTTTATCTGACAGAAATTTTTCATTTTTTGTTTTTGAAATTTCCTCTTTTTTTCTTCATACAATTTTTTTTTATATCTGTTGCTACAGACGAAAAAAAAAGCTGTCAAGGCAATTTCTTTTCCTTTTCAATCGATTATTGATTAGTTTCACTGAATGTGAAAGTCTAAATCTTGAGGACGTTTGCATTTGATTTCATCCGAATGATTCCGAAATGACTCATTCGTTGTTGTGTCAAGAGTGGTTTTTTTTTCTTTACTTTTTTTTTTAAATAAAAATTATATAATCAACAAAACTAGCTTACCAAGTTATAAATAATTAAAAATCTTGAGAGAGTGAAAAGAGAGGAGGAAGAAACTTACGCGAACATTGGAGATTAATCTTTCTAATAAAAAGAGAATTTTTCTTCATTATTTCTCGTATATAAAAAAGTTTTTTCTAAATGAGGAAACTTTTTCACGATGAAATAAAAAAAAATTAGACAAAAAAAATTTTTATTTATCAATGACTGTTAATAAAATTATTTCATTGCTAATTTAATAATATAATAATTTGGAATTTGTCGGAAAGTAAATTTTGATATTTTATTTTAAAGAATTTTATAAATATATTGAAAAGTTTTTGAATATTTCTCACGCATATTTCAATTAATTGCGACTAATTGTTGACGCTCCACTGTTCATGCTATATTTCACTTATATAAAAGTTGGTCAAATTAGATTAGCATTCGTTATGCTGTCTCGTGACAGAGGGTCTTGCTTGCTTATAGCAACGTTTACATAAATTGCAAGAAACTGGTCATACACGTTCTACATTCAATGTAAGACATATTCACCCAACGCAAATTCAAAAAATAAAAATTTATAAATATCGTCGAAATGTGAAATTTTCTGTTTCGCTAATTATGCTTCCTTATTTATCTGTCAAATTGTACATTAATTCCTGTAACCATAACAAATTTGAATATATATATATATATATATATATAATATATATATATATATATATATAAAATATATCAAAAGAGAAGAAATTTTAAAAAGGAAATGTATTTCAAACTTTTTTAAAAAAAGAGCAAAAATAAAGAGAAATTATATTATTACTTTATATTAATAATATCAAAAATAAATTCAATGACAGTAATAAAATCGAAAGAAAAAAAAACTTTCGAAATCTTTACAAATATGGTCCTCACGAATATTGTAGTCGAAAAAATAAGTTGCCTGACTAAAATACTTTTACAATTATTGCAACAGAAAATATTCTGAAAGAGATTGCTAAATTTTATTATTTTATTTTGTCAAGAGTCCTTACTGAAATTCTAATTTCTTTTTCAGGAAAGAGGAGAAGGCCCCTTTTTGAGCTGTAAAAATGGAAGGACATTTATGACATTCAAGTTTGTGAATAGATGGAAATTTTAAAGGTAAGAATCTATAAATTTTGGATTTTCGAAAATATTCCTATTTTCAGCCCTTTTCAATGGAAAATCACCTTCAATTTATTCATACACTTAATCTGTTTAGAGGCATTGCAAAGAATTCGAAATAGTTTTAAAATATTTTCTATTTTTTTTTTGTTTTTTTTTATGATTTTGCAAAGTTGAAAATTAACTCGCGTTAGAAATTATTTTATAATCCTGTAACATGTAAGTTATATGGCAATTTATAATTAGAAAGTTTAAATATTTGAAAATGTCACAACTATTATTTATCGAATTTATTTTGTATAATTAATCATGGAATTGAAATATTCGTAAACAATTTTTTTTTCATTATTTGTTTGAAACAAGTAGAAATTTATTTTTAAAATATTATTGAAAATTGATTAAAAAAAATGGAAAATATCTCCTGAAAGAATATAAAGAATTATTTTGTAAATATTTCGATAAGTATTGTTTAAAAAAAAGAAAAAAAGAAATACAAAAAATAAGATAAATTACTTTAAAGAGGTATTTTCATTTTTCTCAATTATAAAGCATACTTCCTGGAGTGAATAAATTAATAAAAAAAAATCCTATTACTATTCAAGAAAATTTTAAACTATTATTGCTGTGAATGCATAAGTTTTGCCAACTGATTTTTCTGAATTAAAAAAACACTCGTAAATAACAAAACAATTATTGTCTATTGTATATTGATCAAAAGTATTACGTAATTTAATTTTTGTTTTATTTTTTTTCCAACTAATTGAAACTCATTGCGGGTTTAAAACGAGAAAATGTTTTTTTTTACTTCTCAAGGAAGAATACTTGTCAGTTAAGTATAATTTAAAAAAATCTGATCGCAAATGTTTCAAATGAATAGAATTGTTTGTTTGATATTCTATCAAGTGCAAATTTTTTTTTTAAGAGAAGAAAAAAACAAGTGTTGATAGTTTTTTAATATAGCAATTATTGTTTTTATTTATAATGATTAATAAATTCCAAATTACAAACAAAAATATTTCAATCGAATGAATTAAAATTAAAAATAGTGGAGCATTTCACAAGTTTTTAATTTTATAATTTACAATTCATTGACAATAATCGATTAAAATTTTTATCAGGTACTTTAATTAATTTATTATTCTATTAATATTGATGTTATTAAATTAAATATACATTAATACTATAATTAATGTTACAGTTTGATAAAGTCCTATTTTTTATTACTAATTACTTAACAGCAAATTCATTGAGTCATATTCTTTTAATGAATAAATAAATAATCAATTTACTCTGAAGAATTAAAAATTAAAATTAAGATCAAAAATAAAATTAAAATTAAAATTGAAATTAAAATTGAAATTAATATTGAAATTAAAATTAAAATTAAAATTTAAAATATAAAATAAACATTGAATAATAAAATTTAAGAAATAGAATGAGGTATTTTTCAAAATTTACAAGTTTTGTAATTTAAGAATTAGAAAAAATTTGGACCATAAAACGTACATTTTACAAAATTTTGAAATAATTTTCTTGAACGTATTTACATTAAGCAGAATTCTAATTTGAATTTTCTATTTAGTCGAATAGTGGGAAATCAATTTCTGCACAAAAATTAAGAAATCAAATCGAAATTATATTTACATTGATTGCATTTTTATAAAGTATTTCTATTAAAATTATATTTCTATTTTTATATTGCACCGAATTTCAAAAAAATTTTGCAGACTCAAAATTTTCATCAAGCCGAATTTCCATTTCACTGAATTTAAATTTATTCAATGTAATTATTCTATAAAATGAATATTTGGTTAAAGAAAAATTCCACTTTGAAAAATTTGAGTAGTGATTCAAAGTAGAAATACAAAATTTTATTTTGAAAATTTTGATAAAAATAAAAATTTAAGTAGTGATTAAAAATAGAAATACATGTGATTATTAACAAGTGCATCTAAATTTAATATATTCAAAATAAGAATTAGACCTCCCACGATATGAAAATATTGAAAAATAAAAAGAAATGCCCGAAAAAAAGTGATAGTCGAGACACCAATAAAAGTCCTATCACTCATGCTGCAGGGCTCGCGAGTTTTGCACATAAAACTTCGATTTGGAAAAAGAAGAGGGGAAAAAAAAGAAGGAGGAAGAGTGCGAGAAATAAAATCACGTGTTCGCGCACGTGTGTGCGCGACGTGGTGCACGCAGATATTGTACGTACCATTCTCTCTCTATTTTTTCCTGTTATTTTCTTTTTTTTGTTGTTGTTGAGTCGCCCCGTGGAACCACTATCACCGTACATGCCACAGTCCTAGATTCAGCGTGTTGAGTTGTGGTAGCTTCATTATTCTTTCCAGGCCGTGGGTCGTGATCCTCGTGCATCCATACAGATCGATGCACTTTAAATGTTTCATACTATCTGCAATCGTGTGCAGTCCTTTGTCCGTTAGTTTACTACACTGTCCAATGTTGAGTGTCTCAAGATCCTGTAGAGACTTTGCTATCTTGCATATACCCTCGTCACTGACTTGGCACGCCGAGAGCGACAGTGATCTCAAGTTAAATAAACCCTGCGATATATGCACAAGCGCTTGATCACCAATCTTCTCACAAAATGACACATCCAATGATGATATTCTACTACCACCCTCGGCCAAATAAGCCATACCAATTTCCGAAATATTATCACATGATCTTAAATCAAGTTCCTGTAATTCGGTCATTTTTGCCAAATGCTTGAGACCAGAATCAGTGATACAGGAGAATGACAAATTAATTGATTTCAAAGTTTTTCCCAATCCATTCGAAACATAACGTAATGCCTCATCACTTAATTTTTGACAATCCTGAAGGCCCAAATGCTCTAGGGGAATATTTAATTGCGCTAAATTTGCAATTCCCTGATCTGATATATGCCAGCAACTCCTTAAATCCAATTTCTTGAGTTTCTTCAAACCCCAGGCGATTAGCATTAATCCAGTATTGGTGATATTGCCACAGCCGCCCAATTCAAGATGTTCAAGATTCTTCAAATATTGAGCTATTCGATTGACCGATGTGTCGGTGACTTGTTTACATAATGAAAGATTGAGTTCGGTTAATGCGGGAAATTCTTGTGACAATGCATTCGTTAGACCGGAATCAGTGACATTGTAACAACCGGATAAATTGAGTGATTCTAAATTTGGCATACCCTTGAATACTTCGCCCAATCCTTTTTTCAATGAGAGCACTTGCACCCTCTTGATGCCCCTTCGTACCAAACTGGAAAATAGAGCCGGTGCTTGTCGTCGCAGGTGCAATCGTGCTTCAACCCCTCGCCAAACTGAACGATGATAGGCTGCGTCCCTCCAGGCGACACAAACCTGCGATGCACGACCACGATCACGTACATCGAGATAACTGAATATATGGGCAAGAATTTCTGGATAAAGATTTGTGACGTGTGTACTTGTTATTAAAGGCGATTGTGATTGTATTCGTGGTCGTTTTGATGTTGGTCCTTCGATGTGTGTTAAACATAAATGATTATTTGAATTTGTTGATGCCGATCTTTTGGCGGCAATCAAGATAGCGCCGCTATCCTGTCGTTGATTCGACGTTGCCAGGACCGTTTTTGTGACCGCGTTCGCGGCCGATTCTATTGACTCCGTCACGTCGTCTGTTGATTTTTGCTTTTTATATGGGACCAAATGAGGACGATGTAGCTGATAACAATGACCGGAACGATTTATCAGTGTCGCGCCTCGATTCGGCGTTATCGCCGGAAGTTCTGTCATCAGTTGGCCCTCTTCCATGCTTCTTGTGGAAGACTTTTAGACATCCATGTGGCTCGAGTTTTTCATGTTCTTGGTTCGTGGAATAAAAGGAGAGATATGCGAGAATGAGAAAGAGAGAGAGAGATGAGCAAAGGACTAGGGGCGGGGTGAGGAAACCGAACGGAGCAGACGGAATGAGGGCTTCGAGAGTGCGTGAGTAGTGTGCGTGTCCGCCTGCTTGCTTGCCTCTTGTTGGTGAGCGACGGGTTGGGTACGGGTTTTCAAGACGCCTCACAGCGAAAGCGATGCACACGCCGTTCTTTCTTTTCGATAAATTTTTTTTCACACACAAACTCTTTTTCTACAGGATGATTTTCTTCTTTCACTTAATGATTGATTTTTCTGATGAATATTTTATCATATAGCCGGTTGTGACTATACACACGTTCTGTGTGGGTTGGTTTTGGTATCTCGTAACCATCGACAGTGGCGAAATTGTTGAGGTATATATTGGAGTAAATTAGAACATTCTCTTTGCTAATTTCTTCTTTTTTTGGTTGGAAATTATTGGTGTGGATTTTGAATTTGTTTTTCCGTATTGCGAACAATTTTTTGAAGCACTAGTTTCTGTTGTTTTTCTTCTTTTGTTTCTTTGAAAATCGAGTATATATATAAACTAAAAAGCAAACGGAGGATGACGTGCTAACTAATCCGGAACAACACGCTTATGGTCGCGGACTGGCGTGCACTGGCGGACGGACTAGACTAACGTTCTGCCTTGCTGCTGCTGCTAGCTTACTCGTTCCATCGTTCTTTTTCGCTCCTTCAGACCCAGTACCGTAACAAGTGCGATCGATAAGCAAGCATCGATATCAAACAGACCTAAAATATTTAATATATTCGTTAAAATTGGATCGAAATTTGAAAAAAAAAATCCATTAAGCCCCTTTTGTTTTCTATTCAAAAATTTTCTTTCATTTTAAACAAGCGAAATTTAATTTTTAACTGAAATACAATATTCAAAATTACGGAAATATCTATCTAAATTCTTCCTCCTTTAAAATGAAAATAAATTTTATATATTCCGAATTAATACTTAAGAGCTAATTTCGTTAATTTAGAACGTTTGATCAAGTCTGCTCCATTAATAATTATTGGAGTAAACAAGTTATAAATGTTCTTTTTTTTTTGTCAATTTCTGACATTTCAGTTCATTCAACATTTTTTTATCCATTTTTAACTCAAATACTTTAAATATATTACCTTGAATAATTTTCTTTAATTATTATTGTAGTACAATAGTAAATTACCGCAGTGGAAAAAATAGAAAAAGGAAAGTTTTTCAACTGTCCCTTTTTTTCGTTTGCTAAATTCCTTGCTCAAATTATGCAAATTCGTTTCTTTTTTAAATTATTGTTTCATTCTAGAAATATTTTCCTCTGGTATAGAAAATATAATCATTATTTTTTGTAGCCTTTTATCACCATTCGAATGTTTCGTTCAATTGTGTAAACATACTGAATTTTCTTTAGAAAAATAATAAATCTGTCTCTCTGAAAATAAAAAATAGCGACATTGAATAATATAATTAAGAGAATTTTTAATTTATAGGGAAAATATTCTCTATAAATAAAACTATTTAATTTGAAACAAAAAAACAAATTTTTTTTATAATTTTAAAATTATTGTTTATTATATCGAATTATTGTTTATTATTAATCGAAGTTAAAGATTAATAATCAATAATTTTTTAAATAAAAGAATTAATTCTATTAGACATTAATTAGTAATCACCGTTTTTAAAAATTATTTTTAGGTTAGGTTGCAAATATAATGAGATTCTTTTTCTCTTTAATTTTAATTCGTTAAATATTCAAGTGCTGATTTAAAATTTCGATCAATTTGAAGACAAAATTTGCACCTTCGATCGTATTTCTTTCTACTGAATTAAATTTTCCTTCTATAATTAACTTATTTTTCATTTTTATAAAGAATAATTTCTGGAAAAAGGTAAACAAAACTGACAGGCGGCCATCTTGAAAACGGAAGTGACCCAACAAGAGCGCCATCTACACGCATGCGTGGTAAAATTCAAATTTACAAATAACTAAAAATAACAAAAAATTTTCTATTTAACTGAATAATTTGCAAAATATGATGAATATTAAAACGAATTGGCATAATTTTGAACTTAAAGGATTATTAATGAATAAATAATGGCAAATTGAGTTAAAATGTGATAAATAAATTTGATGAAATTAAAAACGGGCAATTATTTGATTATTATTCTAATTTTTTTTTTAAATTTGGGATTAATTAATAAAATGACTATTGTTCGGGGTTGTCGGAGGGATATGTACGATACTGCTTTTTCCTCTCTTCGTTACTGGATCGGTTCGTCACTTGCTCGGTTCCTCGAGTGCAAGTGTAGATTCCAAGATAGTCAATGCATCGGGTACACTCGGGTATTCCAGGCGGAGCAAAACACCATGGAAATGTTTCTCGATTGGTGGAAATTCTTCGAATATACACCACGTGACCTGGTCGGTAAATATCGATTCCGGTTGCGCCGTGGCGGCATTTTTAAGTTTTCGCTTAGTGGGGCGGGGCAATATCCCCCCATATAATATGCACGTGTAGTTGTGTAGAATTTCCAAAGGGTTAACTTTGGGGTAAATGATCGAAAAACGAATTTAAATTTATTTTTCACACGAAACGAAACACCAATACTTATTCTTGGCAAGTGCAAAAATAGAAAAAAAATACGACTGTCAGTTGCAATGTAATTTACAAATATATCATTGCTCCAAAATTTCGAATTTTCATTTTTCATTGGATAAAATATTCTTTTTCTTTTCAAATAAATTTAAATTCATCTTCAATAAATTCACTCGTTACTTGAACTTATTGATTTCGGTGATTACTATTAAATTGATATTATTAATTCCTGAAATTCTCAAAAATTATTAGATAAAATGTTATATAATATTAATTTTATTGTTACTCACTGGTAACTTTGTTGCAATTTCGTGTCGTTCGTATTTTTTTTAGAATTATTGGGAAATTCACATATGACCTAATTTTAATTTTCCATTGGTAATTTTCTTTATTATATAAAAATGAATTCTTTTTCAAGTTTGAGAGTTTCTGAAATGACAATATCCAACGACGAACTGAAAAAAATTCCAAACTTGAATATTATAATTCTTTTAATTTGATCAATCTATAAATAACTGTTTTGTATACCTTCAGTTCTTATATTCATTAATATTATATTTCATTTTTATCAGTAATAATCAATTTTTTAACTTGTCTCTCTTTTTCTTATATATTTATAATAATATGTATTGTATTTTTTGTACAAAAATAATGTACAATATCAAAACATAAACAATTGCTAAGAGGTTTTAAACTTAACCTCAAAATTGAAATATGACACGTTTTGCTATATTGTGGCACTAAATTAATAATATATAACATTAAATAAAAGTTTAAAAGAAAGTACAAAACTGTCAAGTTGCAGTAAAAACAATAATTTTACAGTATTTCTTCCTTTTGTTTTCAAAAACAACAAAATAAGCAAACAAAACAAATAACGGTGTTGTTGTCATCAATTTTCGAGAACATCGATCATATTTCGATAAAATATCGAAGGAAGTGACGTAATGCGAGTTTCCAAAACCTGTATTCTATCATTGCGCATGCGGCGGAATGACACGCTCATTGGTTTCCGTCTCCCGCGCGAATTAAAAATTCTTTTAAATTATTCTCTTTATTTACTCAAAATTATTTAAATGTCCACTGTAAAACTATTTTTAAATATGTTTCGTTAAATTAGGTAATCCTAGTTTTATAATAAATACAATAATTTTTATGTTTTTAATAAAAATACATTTATAATTTTGAAGCAATTCAAATTCCCGGGGGAATAAAAGGCCAATGAAATGATCGATCTGCCGCATGCGCTGTTTCAAATCACATGTTTTGGAAACACCTTGTCATTGCTGACATGTAACTAACAAACATGTTCATTATAAAAAATAAATAATTAAATTTTTATTATTAAATTTGGTAAGAAATAAATGTTATATTTTAATTAAATAGAACTAAAATTGTTGTGTATGTGTTATTTATAAAAAGTTTTGTTTTATTTTTCTGGGCGTGGCTTTTTCTAGTTTTACACCGTTAATTGTCAAGTTGTCAAGTTGAAAATATTTAAATGAATAATTAACTTTGTGCCTTTTAAACTAATTGTTTATTATTCTTTATTGATAATATCTTTTTGATACGGCTCATTTATTTCTAAATTTGTATTTATTTCATATTATAGAGCGCATGAAAGTGTTTGACGTTTGATATTTTGAGGTTATGTTGACAATTTTCTCTAATTCACACCCAGAAAAGAAAGTAAATAATGTAATTTTTATTTCCATACAATTTTAAAACAAACTTTTAACAAAGAGTAATTTATTTGTGCGTCTTTTCTAATTTTTTACACAAATAGATCAATTGGAGGATAAAGTACAATTTTTTGTTTACACTTTTTTATTATTATTGTCATTATTACGTTTATTGTTATCGTTATTTATTGTTGTATTTATTGATAATTTGTTTTTAGATAAAGGAAACAATGATATTTTAAAAAATAATTGAAACTATTATTTGGACGACAGCAATGGAGAAAAAATCGAGTGTTGAATTATTAAATGTTGATCAAAACAATTCGAAAAATGCAAGTTCAGATTCTCTCAACACAGACAGCAAAAGTAGTTCCCTCAATTCAAAAATGGGCCAAGAATCGGTATGGTTTATTTGTTTTTTTTTAATATTACTAATATAGTTTAATTTTGGAAATTAATTTTTCGTCTTAAAATTTACATGCTAACATTAGGAGAGTTGGGAAAAGGCTTCTCACTCGAAAAGCTTTTCCACGAGCTCAACTTCTACCGATAATAATATTGTTTCCGCTTTAGAAACAAAAAAAGAGAGTCAAGAAGTAGTTGAGTTGGTAATGAAAATTTCAAGGACAATTTTGATTATTAAAATTTTTCTTTTAATAAAAATTTACTATGCATAGTATTGTTTTAATTTTAAGAATTTAATTGAATAAAATATTTATTGGCAATTATTTTTTCCCTAGAATTTAACGACCGGTGAGGCAGGACCGCCGCTTTTAAATGGTGAAAGAATGCGCGGTGGTGCTCGTGAGGTGACGTACATCTGTCCATATTCAGGTCCAGCGCGCGGATGTCTCAGTGTCACAAATTACAGACTTTATTTTCGCAGTACCGATCGTGAACCGCCGTACATTATTGAAATGCCATTGGGTGTTGTCAGTCGTATTGAAAAAGTTGGCGGTGCCTCGAGCCGTGGCGAGAATTCCTATGGAATTGATATTTTTTGCAAGGACATGCGAAATTTGAGGTTCGCACATAAACAGGAGAATCATTCGCGGCGAAACGTTTTTGAGAAACTCCAACAATTTTCATTTCCCGTCTCAAAGAAAATGCCACTTTTTGCATTTGAATACTCGGAAACTTTCCCGGAAAATGGATGGAACGTTTATGAACCCATCGCTGAACTTAAACGAATGGTATTTTTTTTTGTTGGCACATTTTTAATGTAATTCTTTTAATTTACGAACAATTAGTAATGATTTTCTTTATTTTTTCAGGGAGTTAATAACGATATGTGGAAAATATCGAAAATCAATGACAATTTTACACTTTGTGATAGTTATCCGGCAGTATTGGCGGTGCCGGCAGCAGCGACTGATGAAGATTTACAGGCATCGGCGGCTTTTCGAAGTCGTGGTCGATTACCGGTTCTTGCATGGATTCATCCCGAGAGTCAAGCAACATTGACACGTTGTGCACAGCCACTTGTTGGAGTTGGTGGAAAACGAAGTCGCGAAGACGAACGATACATTCAATTGATAATGGACGCGAACGCTCAGAGTCATAAGCTATTTATTATGGACGCGAGGCCAATGCCGAATGCAATTGCAAATAAAGCGAGAGGCGGCGGTTATGAGAGTGAAGACGCCTATCAAAATGCCGAACTCGTCTTTTTGGATATTCACAATATTCACGTAATGAGGGAAAGTCTCCGAAAATTGAAAGGTTTATATAAAATTTTTATTTATTTTCTTATCGCTTTTTAAATTTTGCTGGTAAAATATTCTTATAAAAGTAAAATTTCCATTCTTTCGTTAAATATAAATATTTTTACTTACATAAAAAAGTTTCTTTATAATAGTGAAATTAAAATTATTGTTATTAATTTTTTATTACAGAATTGTGTTTCCCTAATATTGACGAAGCCAGATGGTTATCTGGAATTGAATCAACTGTTTGGCTGAAGCACATAAAGTACATCCTTGCAGGGGCAGTTCGCATAGTCGAAAAAGTTGAGAATCACAAAACTTCGGTGATGGTTCATTGTTCAGACGGTTGGGACAGATCTCTTCAGGTAATTTTAACAATAAGTTTATGTTTAGAAATTTTTATTTATTTCAATTATTTAAAAACTTAACATGAAATTTTATTATTTAATTTTTTTTTCAATAATTCAAATTTTATTTTGAGAAATAATAATAATTTTATTTTTGCAGTTGACGGCTTTGGCAATGTTGATGCTCGACCCGTATTATCGAACGATTAAAGGTTTCGAAGTGCTGATAGAAAAAGAGTGGCTCAGTTTTGGTCATAAATTCCAACACGTAAGATTTTAAAATGAAAAATTTTAATTAAGTAAAATCTCATTGTTTATAATTATAATAGTTATTATATTTTCTGATTATTAATCATTGTAATTTTTTCTGTTCCAGAGAATTGGACACGGAGATGAGCATCACAGCGATGCCGATCGATCACCAGTATTTTTGCAATTTATCGATTGTGTGTGGCAAATAACTCAGGAATTTCCAAATGCATTTCAATTCAATGAACATTTTCTTATAACGATCCTTGATCATCTATATTCTTGTCGATTTGGCACGTTTTTATTTAACAGGTATTTTTTCATTTCTTTTCATTACCTGAACTTTTTTTTTCTTCTTTTTTATTGTGATTGAAATGAATTTTAAGTCCTATAAGTTATTTTTGTTTTCAAATTCTTATGTGATTAATGTGATTCATATTTGATTAAATAGTGAACGGGAACGAGTGCAGGAAAAAGTGAAGGATAAAACCGTTTCCTTGTGGTCTTATATTAATAGCCAAATATCACAGTATCAAAATCCACTTTATTGGGCTGGACCTCACTGTCAATTGATATTAATGCCTGTTGCCAGTATGCGATACATTAAACTTTGGAAAAGTCTCTATTGCAGGTGGAATCCCAGTATGCGACAGCAGGTTCGTAGTAAAATTAATTCAATATTATTTAATAATTATATCCAAATTCAAACTCTTGCTTTTTAATCAAAAAATCTATTTTTCCTGAAAATCTGTGAAATTTTGTTCTTCAATCGCTAATCATCACTTTTCTTTTTTATTTTTATTTACAATGAAATCTTTTATTCTCTTGGAATATAGTGAAATAAGTAAATTAAAAATATTCGAAAGTCGAAATTAATTATTTCCAGGATCCTGTTTATCAACGAACGAGAGAACTTTTAGTTTTCAAAGAACAGTTGCAAAAACAGGAGGAGGAATGTCGACGTGAACAGGCACTCAGAGTAAATAGATCGATGACTTCTCCTGCGCAGCCAAGAATACATTCCCCAGTGCACTCATAACCCAAAGAGTTGCTTTTGTTACAAACAGATTTATAGTTAATGCAAATGAGATGATGGAGATTTCGATTTATCATATTACAAGAACATTTTCTCGACAGAGTCAAGCCTCCTTGTGTACAAAAGTGCTTATTATAAGGTCGATTATTAATTCTCCTATAAAATACGATATTACAAGACAATGTCGTTCGATTCCGCTATTTTTTTCTAATGCGGACACTAATTAAAATTTGTTGATACCTAAGAGAGAAAAAAACAAACAAATAATATACGCAATTTTTCTTATTACTTTGTCGTTATTATTAATTTGAGGTAAAATAAAAAATTGCTCTTGTTTTTTCAAACTATAAATATTTTAATAATAATTATAAATAATATAA
>JUFY01015098.1:2424-13887 GCA_001855655.1 Leptopilina clavipes
TGAGTGGCCCAGAGCCGCTCACTGCTACCCGACTGGTATTAGCGCGTGGGTCCGAGCGCAAATCGAGTTATAGAATTGGGAGGTTCAATTTTTGACCAAAATTATTTATCAATTTCAAGCTTTAAAAATTTAATTTACATATTTAATCAAGAAATACTGCAAGTAATGAAATTAAGATTAATTGAAATTTCGATTAAGTGAATTAAAAAATTTTTTATAAATGAAAAATTTCGTTATATTGAAATTTGGATCAATTGAAAGAAAAAAATACTATTACTAGGAAAATAATACTATGAGTCTTTTTCTCAAAATTGTTTCAATAGAGAGATAATTTTCATTTTCATTCTTTTAATTTATTTCCCTGTCTACAAAAATTCCTTTGAAGTTGAATATAAACAAAAATCTTCCTCCTTATTAAAGAGAGTGTATATGCAATTAAACTTTTCGAAAATGAAGTTTTAAATTTATTTTTAATTATATCTGAACCGTAGCAACGGGCAGGATAATTAAAGGGATGAAAAGAGAAAACAGAAACGTGGATTGCTGATAAAGAAACTCGCAGGTGAAATAAATGTAAAGCCGAGACAAAAGTATGGACTTTGTAATAAACGTTTATGAGAAAGATTCCTCTTCTATTTTATTTATTTCAACAAGTTCACTACCCTCGATAATATTATCATTCTTATTTATTATACATTTTTGTTTAACAATCTTTCTGATGGACGATTGATTGAAAAAATTTCCTCTTAAATAAATAAATAAACTAACAGAGAATTTATTTATTTATACATTTGAAAAAATATTAATACTTTATTGAAAAACAATATTAAAATATTGCTCTCGATTAAAAATAGATTTTTCAAAATCCTCGACAACTTTTCAATATAGTCGAGAAATGTGACTTATCACGAATCATATTTGGGTCGAGAGAAAATTTTCAAGACATAAAATTCATTGCTTTTTAAAAGTGACACTCCTCTCCTTTTAACACAGAGAACACTTTTGATTAAACGCTTTCACCGTGAATGGAATTATTTATTAGATGTAAATTTTTTGCTGAATTGATGTTTTTAAGTTCGTTGAGAAGACGACGAAGGCGGAGCAATGTCCGGCTATATTCGTGATAAAAAAAATTTGCAATTTTATGAACTTCTATTCTACAGCTAGTAGTTTCTTTTTACTGTTTAAATTTCTTGGAAAAGACACGAGAAATTTAATTAAAGTTCACAAGAGGGGATTTTATCAATAAACTCTCCCGTCAAATAATTTACAATTAAATTGTATTTATATTTTTATATTTTATTTTTTTCCGCAAATTAAAATTATATATTGGAATTATATTAAATCGAAGTCTATTAAATGGAAGAATCGAGAAGAAAAAAATTCCGCGTATATTAAATTTTCCACACACACAAACACATAGACAAATTTTCCACCCTTGTGATTGACGATCCATATTGTACGATTTTAATAAACTTGTTTTTGATACTAAGCGATGAAAAAAAGAACAATGACTGATATTAATTGTCCATGCATACAGTGACTGATTTCATTTTAAAAAATGATTAATGATCCGAAAAGTCGATATGGAAGAAAAAGATATGGTTGTCATTTTTTTTTTCAATAAAAATAATGAAAGTCTAATATTGCAAATCAAAAACCGGATTTAAATCGGCCTCGAGGCTGTTGCTCTCATAGCGGTAGTCATGGCAACAGGTGGTGGCCCCACGATCCCTACCCACCCTTACGATCGCCTTACACTGCCACCCCCTCAGAATGGATGTGGAATCCAAGTTAAGAAACGAAGGGGACATGAAAGAAGGAAGACCTGATCAATTACTACAGATAAACCTTTGGAAATTCCCGTTCCCTTCATCTAAAGACTCTAATTTCTCATTGACGATTTTCGACAGATAATTTATCTTCAAATTTTTAAATCCTAATTCCAAACTAATAATTATGGAGGAATAAATAAATTTTATTTGATGATTCAATGGAAAATTTTATTTGCGCCAAAAAATATTTTCTTTATGCTAAAAAAAAATTTTATTTGCGTCAAAAAATATTTTATTTATGCGAAATAAAATTTTTACTTTTTACTTTTTACTCTTTGTGAAAAAATTTATTTCGGACTGATGTATTTTCTTTTTTTCTACTATAATACGAAAAGATTGGATTTCTTTTTCTCTTCTGAATTTTGTAGATTGACTATATTTATTTATTCCTCGACGTTTATTATTATTACACTAATGAATCATTATAATTATATAATTTACTCTTTATTTACTTTATTTCGATATAATATATATACCTATATATACTCACTCTATTTCCGATATCAAACATTCCCACAATTTCCGCGTTTGAGTATTTTCCCGTGTGGCAAATTCTGTTTGCTCATTGAAGTTGTAGATATATAACTATTCGTAATTTAAATTACCACATTTCGAATGAAGCTCCCTTTGAAAAACTATAATTATTTCGAAAATCTGAATTCTCGATTTTGAAAGAAGGGGATAAAAAAAATTCAAAGATATCAGTGTTTTACGAACTATAAAGTACAATAATTCAGAAGCTTTATGCTTTTCAACACGTCATTTGTTACGAGACGCGGTAGGAACATGTGTCTTAATGTTTCTTATCCTTTCAGACGCTAAACTTTACGGATAGAGAAAATCGCGTCGATAAAACAAACCTAGAAATACAAAATAAATAAATAAATAAAAATAGAAAATAAATTAGGTAAATCAAAAATATGCAAAATAAATAAAGAAAATTTTTTTCTTAAAAAAATCAATGATTAATTTAAGTTATTTTAAATACAAAAATTTAATAAGTAAATAAATGAATAATAATAATGAAAATAATAATTTTAATTCTTTTTCTGAAAGAAAAAAACATATTTTCAACTCTTCAGATTGAGAAGAGTATATATATATGAATTTTTTCTATTTCTTACATAAATCTTCTCTAGATTGTTTTTGGATTAAAAAAATTGATTTTAAATTAATGTATTCGCAAATAATAATGGAATGGTGTATAAAATAAAATGGAGTAAATGGTAATTTTAGTGTTTGCATATTAAAGTAATTTTGCTGCTGTTAATATCAAAGCTGATTCATCGCCATCGTGCCCTAATTATTATGGCCGTTACTAATTCTGCCTTTCTCACTCAAGCTTGGATGACAAGGTAATCGAGCTAAGTGACGACAGTGCGATTTCTCAACAAGGATCAGCTTCTCTTACCAACCACCTATATAATCCCTTCATACAAGAGGGGGAGGGAAATGGATAGTACTATATATATGCACTGTGATCTTAACATTTATCACAAAAGAAAATATTGAAGTTTAATTAAAACTTTAGTGCGTTATTCAACATATGTACTGTGTGAATTAAAAAAAACCAAGGGGGGGAATTGTATTTTCATAAATTTTCCGAGAAACTTTTCTAAATTTTATTAGGAATATCATATATATTATAATTGAAATTATTATATTGAAATTATTATATTGAAATTATTATATTGAAATTATTATATTGAAATTAATATATTGAAATTAATATATTAATAAATTAATATACAAATTTTTCCTTTTTATTAAATTGTCAAGTCTCTCTATTAAATTTGAATTAGTCAATTATTTATAATAATTTGCTGAAGCAAAAAGTCAGCTAAGATTTTACCTAACAATTAGTTATTTTGAATTAATTCAGATTTAGAGAGTTTATGAATGATTTGCTAAAATTGAAAAATAATAATATTAATAATATTTATAAAAACTTTTTCTAAAAAAATTCTTTTTCCATTCAAGAAAGACATTTTTTGAAATAATTTTATTTACAGAACTGTTTTAATTCAACAGCAACAATAATAATAATAACAACAATGAAATGAAAAAGTTTTTATATATAATTTTGTCTTGTTTGCGTTGTTGAGATTTTTGTTTGGTACCTACTTTTTTTCACGGAATACATTACACGGCTGAACTGCACTGAATGTTAGCTTTTATTGAGGCATATATATACACTCGTACGGCAATTTCGAGTCTGAGCGCGTGATATCATCTGATGAATATATAAAAAAAAAGAACGCAAAAACCATTTTCAAGAGCGAATGAGAATCCGAAAAGCAGTGAAAACCACAAAAATTTTAAAAATACTGTCGAATCCAATTGGAAAATGAGAAAGAGTTTTTTTTCTAATTCTTTTATTTTTCTTTTCCATTTTATTTTTATTTCCCAATTCTCCACTTCCACAAAACGAGAATTGAAAATTCCATGTGAGAGACTTTTTTAATTTATTTTCTATGTATAATTTCGAAAGTGAATGACAGAGAGAGGGAGAGATAACAAGAAGTAGAAAGAAAATTTTGCATTGACATCACGTTCACGTTCATCAATTAGTAACTTATAATCACTTGTGGAAATTTTCGATTGTAATAGAATAACTGAAAACCACAGTTACCAAACAAACGGTTTTGATTGCAGTGACAATTCTGTTTTGGTTCAATTAGCGTGAAAGTGGAGTTACATGCAGTTGTCCTTGTCATGTCAAGCGAGAACGAGAATTGATATATATGTTTTAACGATAACAGAGTATCTGTGTGTATTTTTAACACTTTAAGATAATGGAGCGAATTCGATAAAAATACAATCATAATTTAAAAGTACTTTTTTATGTTCACAAAGTTTTTTTCTTCTTTTTAATACCAGAGACTATAAAGAATTGATCTATTTCAAAGGTAGATTTATAATTTTAATTTACGATAATAATCGACCATGGAAATGATAGGATAATGATTCGTCTGACTGTATATTGACTCATACTACTTTGAACCATTATTAATTTCTTTGCTTGTCTGACTGTCCACTGACCTTCACTAATACAGAAAAAATAATAATTCAATAATAATTAATGCAAACAAAAGAAATTATTCCATGACTGACAATATATTGATTTGTACTACTGCGAAGAAATTTTAATTTTTTTGCCTGTCTGACTATTACTACACCTTCACTACTGCGAAAAATTGTAATTTGACAATAATTAATGCAAATAAAAAAACTATTCCTTGTCTGGCAATATATTGACTTATACTACTGCGAATTAATTTTATTTTCTTTGCCTGTCTGACTATTACTACACCTTCACTACTGCGAAAAAATTGTAATTAGACAATAATTAATGCAAATAAAAGAAATTATACCTTGTCTGACAATATATTGACTTATACTACTGCGAAGAAATTTTATTTTCTTTGCCTGTCTGACTATGGCTAAACCTACACTACTGCGAAAAAATTATAATGTGACAATAATTAATGCAAATAAAAAAACTATTCCTTGTCTGGCAATATATTGACTTATACTACTGCGAACTAATTTTAATTTCATTGCCTGTCTGGTCTATGGCTAGACCTTCCCTACTGCGAAAAAATTATAATCTGACAATAATTAATCCAAATTAAAGAAATTATTCCTTGTCTGATAATATATTGACTTATACTACTGCGTACCAATTTTAATTTCATTGTCTGTCTCACTATAGCTAGACCTACACTACTGCGGAAAAATTATAATTAATGCATGGGAAGTAAATAATTACTGTTCTATGTCCGACGATATATTGACTTATACTACTGAAAATCAATTTTAACTTCATTCTATATCTAATAGAAATAATAGTTTAATATCGTGTTTTTTTTTCTTTTTGTCAAAATATCAGACTCGTACAACTTTTCCGATAAATATTTGTTCATTTATGTATGACTATTCACGGACCTTAACTACTAAAGCAGATTAATTTCCACCAAATTTTATAGATAAACGTTCCTTGGGAAATTTTATCGTAATAATAAATTCATTTAAAAATTAATATCGTCTGCCCGACTAAATATTGATTGATACTACTTTCGACTTTGTTCTAATCTAAATTTGACACCATAGCACTACATTATTATCAAATAAATGCTAACTTAAGCAATTATTTGGCAAAAAAAATGGAAAATTTGTTTAAAAAATTATTTTCAATGTTTATTGTAAAAAATGTATATGGAAATTTTTATCGATGATAGAATATGACGAACAGAATAGATTATCCCAATAATAGATTCAAATTACAAAACTAATATTTGATCACTTAGAGCAGGAAAACAAGAATTTTTGATAAGGCATATAATATTAGATGGATAGATGATAGATAACCTCTGACTATAATTTAATTCTGATAACCAGATACTACATCAATGTTATCAACGCAGGAGGAGTTTTCACTGTGTATATATATATATATAGTATATCAGCACTTTATGTTAAGTGTGATTAAGTCATTGAAGATAATTTATGAGCGGACCAATGGTGGTTGGTAAATTTTGATAACAGCAATTTAATTTCACGATCTTTCCACTGACTTGATTAATTGTCTATAATTTAATTGCCCATGTAAAAACACTTTATAAATCTTCATTAAACAAAATGATAAATAATAGCATCCATAGACTAATAATTCTTTGCATCGAGATTAAAATTTACATTTTCCCAAAATTCATTACTTAATGTCACTAGAAATACGTATATATAGTCTCACAAAAAAAACATCACTATAAATATCATTTTGTTATGTAGGCTTATCTAAAAAAAAACCCCCGAAAGATCGTCGACCCTTCCAAGGGGTAAATTTTCCCCACATTTTCTGATTTTCTCGCGATGACTTTTGAACGATTTTTTTTCCTTTAATAATTAATTTGCCGTCAGATTATTTTTGTTTTTTAATTTAAAAAGAAATTTTCCAAGTTTCTAATATAATTGAAATGAGAATGAAAATGAAACAATAAAACGTGGAATGAAATTTAAAAATTCGCGAGTAAATGAGGACTTTATAATATAATTTATAATGATAATCTCGTGGCCAACATTAAATTGGTAACCGCGCACAATCGTGTGCACGTACAATTTGTAAAATCTCATTTCTCATCTCGAATTGGGGTCGACAAGGCGAACAGGAAATCAGAACTAGAACGAATGAGAGAAAGAAGGATGAATTTTGTGGGCACGTATATATAAAAGGAACGGTTTGGAGAGTTATTTCTGCCAATGTCATCCCTTTGAATCCTTTTTAGCGAAAAACGTAAGGGCGCTTTAGTTTTTTCAACCCACACATATCTCGAATCCAAGTAAAGTAAACTACACTAGCTCAAAAAGCCTGGAAAAATACGTGATTTCTTCCTTTACTTTTCATTTCACATTTTTCTCCTTCTTCCTTTTTATGTATTTTCTACACACAAATTATTATTAATTAAAAAAAAAAAACCTACGTGAAATTGCCAAAATTATACTTCTGCATAGGAAAATTTAACAAAAAAAAATACTTTAAAATAAACCGATATTTTCTTGTATTTTACATAAATATATTATTTAATAACGCATTTTTCATATTACTTGAAAAAATACGTTGCTGATAAAAGATAACAATATGGAAAATGAAAAAAAATACTTCAAAGAGCATATAAATTTTTTTCTTTTTTATTTATTATATTTTCCTATGATGGTTCTATATTTCCGACAGAGAAAAATTTATTTTTCATAAAATTTAAAACAAACGAACATTATTTACATGACGAGAGTTTTATATTTCTATTTACAATATTTTTTCAACTCATCATTTGTAAAATTTTTTCAAGAGACGCATTTTTTGGTACGTATTTTATTATTTTTAGAACAAAAAAAATATACTCGTAAAAATACCTTTTCTTCCTTCTGAACATTTTTTTTGAACAAATCAATCTAAAGGAAAAAAAATGTTGGGTTTAATTAATTTATGAATTTTTTGAATATATGTAATAAATTAAAATTTAACAGAAAATTAATAAAATTGTAAATTAAACGATAAATTACGAGAAACGAGAATGTGAAAAATAAAAAAAATGAAACACTAATGTCCTATAATGGGGAAAATATAATATTGGGAATAATTCGACAAATATGAAGTCAAGTGTGAATCAATTGAAAGCAGATGAAAATTACTGTCTCTCTATGAACTCACAATGGTTTGAATTTGTTGAAACGGTAAAAAAACAGTTAGTGAGGTAGACCAGATTCGTTGAATCACAAACTATACGTATTCCGAGAGTAAGAGTGAAAAATGGGAAAAGGCATTCATGCGTTTTCAAATTCATCGACTGTTGACCGGAAAGTGGTGACCAATCACGACAAATGGATAATTTTCAATGAATACTTTTCAAAATTCACTACTATTTCATTTTTTGTTCCATTAAAATTTTTATACTATTGCATCCGGAAGATATAATTCATTTTTTTCTATTTATTTGGGACAAAAAAAATTTCAATCTTTAAATTGAACACTGAAAAAGAAATTTATTTGATTAAAAAAACCGATTATTTGTCCATTATCAAATATACATATTTACTTGAAACACATTATTTTTATTTAAATCAAATAAACTCTAATTGAATTAATAATTTCTGTAAATCAAATACCATTAAATTGAATCAAATAACATTTAATTAACTTAGATGAAATTTATTTGATACAAATAAATATGGATTGGATAATAGTCCAGTGATTCGTAATTTGAGTCAAATAAATTTTCTTTCAGTGAAGAATTCTTCTCGATTTTAAAGACATGTTTTTCAATTGCAAAGAATTTATTTGTGATAATGGAAAATTTTCTCTCTCATATGCAAGAAAAATTAATTTATAAAATAATAAGCAACAAACTGGGAATCAATTTTCGCACTATTTTGAGATTTGAGAAATATTGATTGAAATTTTTTTTTAATATTTTTGCTAATTTCAGGGAAAATTGAAAAATTTTTCGAAAGAGATAAAAGGACAATTTTAGCGAAACTGTATTTTTTTTTCTTTTGACAATTTGATCAATTAATCATAATTTTCACAGCAATGACGAAGCAGGATTTTTCTTCTCTCTCTCTCTCTCTCTCTCTCTCCCAATATGGAGAGCAAAATTCCATGAAGAATTATGACATTGTCTATATCACAAATTGGTTTTACGTGTATGAACAAGAAATATTAAAACTATTTTTCTTTCAAATAAACTATATAGCTAAACTTTATTTAAGTTCGTCCTCTGTATAATGATTAAAGTTCTATCCATACTCAACTTTTACCCTATATAGAGACGTGTATATAATGAAATATTCATGACTTTGTATTTCAAAGTAACGATAACATTCTCAAATTTCAAGTAAAATTTATACACACAATATTATTTTATATATATTCAATGTTAATCAAAAATGTTATCGACAAATTTACGAAAAAAATACGAAATTTATCAACAAAGAAGAAAAGTATTGACGAATTTTTTTTTGAATTTACTAAAATAAAATTTCTCCAGCGTTTCTTTTTAGTTTTTTTTTTAAATTTTATTTTAATATTCTTCCTATTATGCCAGCGAACTTTAATCGCATTTTGTATTATCTTTCGTAAACTTTTACCATATTTCGTCGTTAGTTTTACATCAGTACGTACTCAAACTGTCCGTAAGATTAAGATATCTTGGGAATTAAAGTATTAAAGGTAGAGGTGGAAAAAAAAAAATTCTGTCAGGAAATAAGTTGAAAGATCTTAAGACGCATATATATGTAGAAGTTTCGAAATATTATCTGATATTTACTCATACTCCTTTGGACTATTATTAATTTTTTTACTTGTCTGACTGTGCAATAGACCTTCACTACTGCAGAATTATAAATTCACTACACTGAGGAAAAATTATAATTTCATAATAATTAATAAAAATTAAAGAAATTATTCCTTGCCTGACAATATATTGACTTATACTACTGCGAATTAATTTCAATTTATTTTCCTGTCTGACTATAGCTAGACCTTCACTACTGCGAAAAAATTATAATTTGACACTAATTTATGTAAATAAAAAAACTATTCCTTGCCTGACAATATATTGACTTATACTACTGCGAATTAATTTCAAATTTTTTGCCTGTCTGACTATAGCTAGATCTTCACTACTGCAAGAAAAATTATATTTTGACAATAGTTAATGCAAATAAATAAACTATTCCTTGTCTGGAAATATATTGACTTATACTACTGCGAATTAATTTTATTTTCTTTGCCTGTCTGACTATGGCTAAACCTACACTACTGCGAAAAAATTATAATGTGACAATAATTAATGCAAATAAAAAAACTATTCCTTGTCTGGAAATATATTGACTTATACTACTGCGAATTAATTTCAATTTCTTTGCCTGTTTGACTATTCATAGACGGTCACTACTGCAGAGAAAATTGTAATTCGATAATTAAAGTAAATATAAGAAATTATTCCTTGTCTGATAATATATTGACTTGTACTACTGCGAATTAAATTAAATTTTTTTGCCTGTCTGACAAGGCATAGATCTTTTCTATTGCAAGAAAATTATAATTAATGTAGATAAAGTAAATATAAGAAATTATTCCTTGTCTGATAATATATTGACTTGTACTACTGCGAATTAAATTAAATTCTTGGCCTGTCTGGCTATTACTAAACCTTCACTACTGCGAAAAAATTGTAATTTGACAATAATTAATGCAAATAAAAGAAATTATACCTTGTCTGACAATATATTGACTTATACTACTGCGAATTAATTTTAATTTCTTTGCCATCATGACAAGGCATAGATCTTTTCTATTGCAAGAAAATTATAATTAATGTAGATAAAGTAAATAATTACTATTCAATGTCTTACGATATATTGACTTATACTACTGAAAATTAATTTTAATTTCTCTGTCTCTGTGACAATGGATAGAACTTTACTATTGTAGAATAATTATTATCATTCAATAATTAGGGGAGAGTGGGGCAAGACGGGGTACTTAAGGTTCAAAGCTCAATAAAACGAAAATTATCGAATAAATATTTTATTTTTTCTTTTAATAATCATCTTTGGGAATCAGTCTGTCGAAATAAAGGCGTATAAAGCACATCTGTTACTTAAAAAAGCATAAAATTAACAATAAGTAAAACATTGCAAATCTCCCCATCTTGCCCCACCGGCGGGCAAGATGGGGTACTCAAGAAAGCAACCTATTTTTGTCGACAAAATTCACAAGTAAAGGTTGCATCTTTATCTTCGCCATCGAAGAAACATAATCTATAAATAATCTATAAAAAATCTATAAAATCTATAAAAGAAATTGAGTCATTTGTTCAAATTAAAAATTTATTTGAATTTTGCAAAACAAATACTTAAATTAACTTCTCAAAACAACAAATAATACTAAAAATACACAGTTGGTAATTTTTTGTATTTAATTTGGGAAGATAAATCATGTGTTCAATTTGTTGTGTGAAACTTGAACCCCGTCTTGCCCCACTCACCCCTACCCCATCTTGCCCGCACCTACGAAATTGAATAAAACAATTAATTACTACAATTTACGTTTCAACATAGAAAAAAA
>JUFY01015108.1:4050-15996 GCA_001855655.1 Leptopilina clavipes
ATGGTTGTCCCTGGGATATCCTAGGGATATCCAAACCGCCGGAAGAAAAAAGATATCCCTAGGATGTCCCAGGGATATCCTGAAATATCCGGTGCTGTGAGGGGATAAACATAACGCAATATTAATCACTAATGATGGACAAAGGTTTCAAAAACACGTAGATAAATTAAAATTAGCATACGAATAAAAATAAGAACACTATTTTATTAATTATAGATGACCGAATTGCTTCTACACACACCTACCCTCCAAGGAGAATTCATCAATGTTAAAATATTCCCAAAAGGAGACATCGAACAAATAGAATTCCCAAAAGGAATTCTAGAAGAACTAACCGCAGAATAAGACCTAACAAAACCAGTTTATACTGTTGAAAAAGTATCAGGACCTCCTAACAATAGAAAATATGATATAAAATGTATAGTTAAAGATTTAAAACATGATAACATATTTGTAACAAGAACCAGAGATGAAAGAAAAATTAAAGATGGTGAACACACCACGCTAAAAAATATTAAAATTACTAGATAAAATCTATTACTTTTCAGAAGAAGAAATGACTTAAAAACTAAAGGAATTACATATGTAATGTGTCAAGAGACACTTCAAATTTAAGAATTAAATTGTTTAAATGGAGTAATTGTTGCGAAATATGTTACATGAGAGGACATGTAAAAACTTGTTGTTTTAGGCCATTAAGAAACAAAAAATTACTAAAACCACAAATTCAAAATAATGATATCGACGACTTCTGGAATATCCCAGGAACACCAATTGATAACCTACAAAATCTTAATTTAGAAGATAACTGGGATCTTCCAGAATCCACACTATAAAATATTTAAGAATAATGTAAATAGTTAAAATTAATTAATAACTACCTTAATTATCAATATATAAATAAAATATATAAAATTACTACAAATAATTTAAAATTTACTATATTATTATCATTATTATTAAATATTATTATTATTAATTATATAATGTATAAGAATTATTAAATAAAAGAAAATATAAAAGAAAGACGAAAGAAAAAGAAGGAAGAGGATTTGGAGGTTGCCTTCTTCTTTCCTCTTTATTTTATAAATTCTTCACAATAAACTAACAAAAAACACAAAAATTCAACACCAAAACAATTAATACAACCTTTAAATACTGAATTTCACAATTTAGAGGCTCTAGGAGAGGATTTAGTACCAAATTCAAAATCCTCTAGAAAATCTAGTGAGATACGAAATTCAAAATTCCCTAGAAAATCTAGTGAGAAATAAAATTTAAAATTCCCTAGAAAATCTAGTGAGAAATAAAATTCAAAATTCCCCAAAAACGTACAAAATCAAACACAAATAACTAAAATAATAACAATAAGAAAAGTAATAATAAACCAAAATTTTTTCAGATTCTAAATTATTCAGCAACACCAATATGGAAATACCTTTCCTCGGTAGTATTTCCGACGCTGTTAACTATATGTCAATTGCATTTAAAATATTATTACTATTAGTCGCCATAATAGTATTAAAAAACCTTTATATTCTATACAAAGTCATAACATTAAGACGACAACGATCAAATCATTCAGCAAATATTTAAAATCACATTGAGGACAATGCAAAATTTTAAGAAGAGAGGATTGACCTTAAAAATTTCAAAATTTACAAAATCTTATTAAGAACATTGTAACACTCTTAGGCGCTTGAACATCAATTCATGAATCGACATAAATGTTAATAACAGACTTTAAAGTCTCTACTGAAATAATTATCGACCGATAATATCGAAAATACATTATACCAGCGCCGTAACACGTATGCCATGTACATAACTATACATTAACTTTTTTAAAATTAAGCGCATGTTTGAATTTTGGATACAAAAGTTGAGATTGAATTTATTATTAATTAATTAATTATAAACAATTAAACTATATAAAAGCCATTTAGTTAATGAATTCAATATGAACTTGTAATTGGGAATTTTATTAGCAATATATTGAGGAAACTATAAATTTAAGTTTAAACAATTCGCAATTCCCATGGAATGTTATCCACTTTTTAGGATAAATAATTTATCCAGTAAATATTTTGTATTTGGAAAACGGGAAATTCAAACATAGAATTAATGAGACAAAATAAGTTAAAAGTAGCAGAGAATGAAAGCGAATAAACAAGAGCATACTTAACAATCTTTAAAATTATTTCACCAATTGATTTGGTAATTTCTACGGTCAATGGAGTCTTAAATTCATCAGCATTTACCATGTCATCAAGTGTAGAGTACATTGGTTTCCTTGGTTCAAATGTTTGATCTATATTGATTTCTTCTTCGACATTAAAAAACCAATCGTTATCTTCAAGAGCATCCAGAAAGAAATTATCTTTTTCATTATCACTCTGAAAAACAATATAATATTTTTTAGAATGCCTCATATCTCATCTCATAATTTATGAGATGACCATAGTTATAAGTTTTAATGAATGCAACATTTACTTGTTATAATGTTAATATTATTTGCAATATTTTCACATTTTTGTTTATCTGAGAAGCAAGTCGACAAAAATGTCGAATTTTCGACAATAGATGTCCTTGTATTTTTACTAACTATAATCTAAAATAATTTAAGAATATTCCAATTGACCTATTAGAATTCTATGTAATATTTACATTGTAATCGACAGCAATTTAAATTTAAAAAAAAGTTAGTTAACTAGTTCAATCCGTTATTGTAAAAAACGTATGTGAGCAATTCCATGGGAAGTGGTCAAGTAAAAGGAGAGTTTTTCCGCGACTGGAAAAGACAAAAGTTAGTCCTCCTAAGAAAAGGTGATAAACCTTTGGATAACGTTTCATCGTACAGGCCTATATGCCTGTTAGATACGATGGGCAAACTTCTAGAGGACATGGTTCTACAAAGAATGCAAACATACTTGACTGGTGAGAATAATCTATCCGACCACCAATTTGGTTTCCGCAAGGGCCGGTCCACAGTTGATGCCATAAAGGCAGTGGTGGACCTAGCCAGAGAAGGAAAAAACAAATTGGGACCAGGGAAGAAGAAGAGCTTCTGCGCGTTGGTAGCAATAGACATACGCAACGCGTTTAATTCCGTGAGATGGGAAGACCTCATCGAGTCGATGAGACAGAAGGGAATACCGCCCTACCTGTTGCGGATAATGGATAATTATCTTAGCGACAGGTGGGTTATTTATGAGGGAGACACCTGCAATCTAAAAGAAGAGATGCAGCGTGGGGCCCCTCAAGGCTCGAGGGTAGGACCATTTCTATGGAATATGTCATACGATGATTTCCTGAAAATGGACCTGCCCGAAGGTGCGGTGATCATCGGCTTTGCGGACGACGCGTTGATCGTGTGCTCTGCCGACACCGAAGAGGCTCTTGAGACATTGGTGAACGAATGTCTGCGGTTAGCAAAAAGCTGGCTGGATGCCAGAGATCTTAAAATGGCCCTGGAAAAGACCGAGGCGTTGCTGGTCACAGACAGACGTGGTTATGTAGTTCCACGAATCGTGATAGACGATTTTGAGGTCAAGTGGAGGAAACAAATAAAGTATCTGGGCGTGGAGTTGGACGGTAGGTTGAGCTTTCATCAACACATAGTTATGGCGTCAAATAAGGCGATTGAAAGTGCGGCAAACTTGGCCCGCTTAATGCCTAATATTGGCGGCCCAAAACAAACTAAAAGAAGACTGGTGGCGAGTGTCGCCTGCGCTAAACAGCTGTACGCAGCATCGGCGTGGGCACCATCCCTGAAGACAAAAAGATGTCAAACCATCTGTAACAAGATGCTGACCGCGCAGAGATGTATAACTACACGTAAAAAATTAGGTGTAATGTTCAAGGTATACTTTCTACATGTTTTTGAGGTGGCTGTAGCCTAATTCGATATTCATTTTACCCCATACCGTCAAGTTTTTACATAACCTTTAGAAGGCTTTTAAACCATACAAAAAATAAAATTTTATTTAGGTCTAGGCGTTAGAGTATATGTGTACCTCTCACCTGTACCTGCCATGACGGCATCAAGCCGTGATCCAGGGACTCAGCCGGATAACGGAATGGCTCCGTTGCCCGCCGTCACCGCGTGGAGGTGCCCTGGATGCAAGTACAGGCAGGATCTGCTACAGAAATAGTGGTTACTCGAGTAACCACTATTTGTTTACGGATATATCTATTCAAAAACTAATAAAACAACATTTGGTGGAATATTCTCGTTATACTTACATCATTGACGCGAAAAAGGCGCTTTAATGATATGTCGAAATCCTGACATGATAGGGTAAAATAGACCTTTGATTTAGTTTCAGCGACTCTAAAAGCGTATAAAAAATATAATTTGATGCCCAGACCTAAATCAAATTTTATTTTTTTATGTCGTTTAAAAGCTTTCTTGAGGTTATGTTAAAAACCTGACGCAATGGGGTGAAATGAACGTTGAATTTGGATTCAGCAGCCTCAAAAACATGTAGAAAGTATACCCAAACCATTAGACCTAATTTTTTTTACTTCTCTTGCCATTAAGAACAAATTATTTGAGGTTATGTCAAAATCCTGACGTGATGGGGTAAAATGGACCACGGATTCAGCTTCAGCGACCCCAAAAACATGTAGAAAGTGTACATCAACCTTTAGACCTAATTTTTTTTACTTTTGTGTGATTAAGAAGCCATTTTTTGAGGTTATGTCAAAATCCTGACGTGATGGGGTAAAATGGACCACGGATTCAGTTTCAGCGACCCCAAAAACATATAGTACACATAGTGTAATCTCCGGGCCAGAAAATTTTTTTTTTTTGTGTGGCTGTGTAATTTTCGTACGTACGTTTTTAATGAATTAATTTCATTGAAAGTCGCATTTATAAATAATTCTAATTGATTAAAATATTAAAATTGTATTATCACTATTTAATTATACAAATTTTTCGAAAATTCGTTTGTCAGTTATAATTTCGTCTATAAATGGGATTAATATTTATTTTGATATTTCCTCTGCAATGGATAGTTGTTATAGCAGTTGATTGGACTTAACAAACTGATTTGTCAATACTCGTCGAAAGCCGTTTATATTTCACATTATAATTCAGAGGATTAAGTCTTGCACGTTGACACGGAAGGTAAATCAATCAAGTAACTTTGCTTGAGCTTTCCTGATTGAATTTACATCAGTTCGTCACGTATCTTAGGATCGTGAATCCAGTACACCAGTATATTAACATACATATATGCATGTACATGATCCTTGCGGTGTTCCTCTATTCCCAAGATATCTTTCCTATATGTGTGTCGTATGTTTACGTTACCATCATCTATAGTTGGTATAGTTCGCATTGGCTTACTCTGAAGAAACACGTGGGAAATAAGAAAAGCAAATATTACTCGGTTTGCTATGTTGAATGAAGTTCAAGAAAACGAGCAATTTCTTTTCTTTTCTTTTTTTTTGCGAGAATATATTGGAAAATTGAACAACAAAAATTTGTTTGAATTCTCTTTCTTCAATATTTGAATGTATTGAAGGTAATGAAATTTCAATAGCCGATATATTCTCCTCTAATGTTTCATTAACGAAGCTTTTGAAAAAAAAATTATTACTATGAGCTCTATTACTTTAAAAATTGCTCTTTAATCGCGTCGTCTATGAAGAGAAATTTCATAAAAAGTTATTGACCATTTTAATCAACTAAAAGCTATGCTAGCAATCAATATATTTTTAATCGAACTTTTTTTTCACCTTAAGATGGAAATTATGCAAAAAAAAAAAGAAAATCATGTGTCGCTTATTTTGAGATGTGCGGATAAATTTTTTTGCACATTAATTAACATAATAAATCGGGGAAAGTTTTTTTTTGGAAAATTTTGTAAGTTACTTTACTTTATAGTCGCAGTTTTAGTGAGCGATAAAAAATTTATGGGCATTTTATGGCTTAAAAGTTTCTTATACCAGTTGAGACTGATCAAATAGATTTTTTTTTCACTTGAATTTTGAAGTGTCTGACTTAAAAGTATTTTTCTACTTAAAAGAGGAAATCCAGAATGAGATGGTTTCATCTACTTTGGTTTTTTAAATTTGTCTAACCCAACAGGAAATAAAAATTCGTTTTTTCGCCATAAAATATAAATTGTCTGACCAAACGTTAGCTTCGAATTTACAGTTTAGAAGAAATTTAATTTTATCTTTTGAAGCGAATTTTTTTCAACTATTATTTTAAGTTATAAAAGTAAAACTTTTTTGGAACATTATAATTTTTTTGAATTTCTCTCAAAACGGAAAGAATTTGAGAAGAGAAAAAAATATATTTTTATGGAAAATATACAGGGGAACTTTATATTTTATGTAACAATTTATAAGAAAATATTCGAGTGCTTTATATATGTATAGTAACCTAACATTATGTAATATATAATTTTATGGAAGAATTTATTACACAAAGGTTGCACCTCACGTACGTGAAAACGACATCTGAGGGTTGAGGATCACCTCCTTTCTAGCAGACCTTTGTGTCGCGTGAACGACATATTGCACGCGGGACTCCTGAGGATGAGATTTTATGAGCAGAAAGTCCGTAGTACTAGTTCCGGACCAAAAAAAAAAAGTGAAGGAAAAAAAAACCAGAGGGAAAAAAAAGAAAGCTTTTTTACGTGAAAGTTGGTTAGGTGTGATCTTTAGAGGTGTGGAAAAATACTTTTTGGTTGTCTTAAAAGTAAGTTAGGTAAGGGAACTTAATGTCGACTAAGATAAATTTCTTTTAAAAAGAAATAGATGAAAATAAAGGAAGAAAAAAAGATTTTTATTGGAAAAGGAATTTGAAGAAATAAATTTTTTTTCTTCTTTTACGCCGTGGAAGAACCTTTTAGCGATAAATTGAGGACATGTACATTTTTTTGAGAATAAGGTAAAGAATATCTGTTGCTGAAAAAGAGGCTGATTGAATAAATTTAAATATTCAAAAGCATAAAATCAATATATATATAGGTTTGAATCAATTTCTTGGGTTTGAAAGCTGTGTCTAATGCTAAATTCGAAGGATTTCACTTCCTTTAGGAAAATGGTAGTTTAGTCCTTTTTACTGTAACCGTCTCGTGAGATTTGCGTCGTATCTTCTTGAATTTACTGCCCCTACTCAAGTATAAGCGCGCCCGCCCTTAATTTCTCGACTTCGATTGTAATCGAGATTTATTCCCCAAAAGCGATTTTCTACTTTCTTCTCGTTCCGCAAAACTTTCGTGCAAGTATACTGTGGAAAATAAGTTTCAACGGAATGGAATTAGCTCGGATTTGTTATCTGATTTAGTTAAGGATATAGGATTTTCCTTCTCTGTTCTTGGGGAACGCATTTTATTTCATACAATTTATTTACACAGTTTTTCAAAACTTTTTTCCCTTTTTTTAACATATCTCTTGTCTCGTGAATATAATTTCAAATGTTACCTCTATTACAAGGCAAATTAGGTATATATCAATTTCAGTTGCTTTAAAAATAATAGTGGAAAGCTTTTAATTTTTATTAAAACTGAACTCCATTTAACAATTTCTCGAGTTTTTTCTTTACTTATTTTGTATTGTCTGACTAAACAGTTATTTTCTACTTAAAATTATATCGGAACGAGAGCAATTTTTCCTGTTTAAAATATCTGACATATGTAATTTATTTTCCACTTTAGAAAAATTTTATCTGATCGAATAATTGTTTCTAGTTAAATATAATTCACGCCTGACACGGCAATTAATTTTTTACTTAGAAATAAAAATAAAAATTAGGTAATTTTATAAACTGTAAATTGTTTATAAAATTTTTGAAAAATCTACTTTGCGATATTAAATTTATTGTTTGTAGAGGTGTCATAGATATTGTCATTTAACAGGAATAATATGTACATAATTTATATAAAATTGAGAGAACAAGTAGAGAAGTTTGTGCAAATCATAAACTTGCAAGATTACTTTGTCACTTGGGACTGAAATTATTCCGTTAAAGAACGATATCTATGACATGGCTACATACAATAAATTTAATATCGCAAATGTAACAGATCTCTCTGTTTCTCGAGGCGGTTTTCACAAAAAGTATTGACTATAGTTTTCCATGGCCTAGGGACATAAAATTAATTGGATGCTTCAATTTTTTAGATCGATACTGTTGGTTTAAAAAAAAAAGTAAAAAAAAATAAAAATATAAAATCAAAGCAACTATTTTCACAATTAAATTCGTATCGAGTATCACGTTTTAAAATTCAAAACAAAAAAATTGTTTCACTACTTTTATTTTAATTCTTAAAAGTTCTATTATTTTTTCCATCGAGAAATTTGCAACAAAAAAAATATTCATTAATTTAACTAAATACATTTTTTCAAAATAATAACAGACTAATATACTTTAAATGAAACTATATGCATTTTATAAAATGAAAATATTAATGTAAAATGTATTTTGCTTAAAATTAATTTCGTGAAATAATTCCTCTTATCTGAAACTTATTTTCTCTCGAGAAGAGAATAAGAGTTGCAAAGCAAAATAAAACGAAAAAAAATAGACAAAAGATAAACAGGAAGAAAAAATAAGAGTATGGTAGAAAAAAACGAAATCTTGCTAAAGAAGAAGAAGAAGAAAAAAATGGAGAAAGAGTTTTAAGAAGTATAGGGAAAAGCTCTGTTTTGGACTCTCGATACGAAATAGATCGGCGTTTGTATAAAAGTTATTTTCCCGTTTTTACCTTTTGTGCTCGGCTTAGTCGTTAATTAGAGACCTAGACTGGCCTAGCTTTGCTTCACTCCACCCTTCAAGTTTCGAATTCCAATAACTCTTCAAACATGAAAAATACTTTTACCATTAATTCTTCACAAAGCACTTTATTTCTATGAAATTCATCGCCTCCAAACTTTATTTTTATTTGCAAAAATTCTCTCTATTTTTTTTTTAATCTGCATTTCAATATCCAATACTTAAACAGGGCCGATTATAAAAATATTATCCACCTGTGTTATATATATATATATCATCTGGAGAAAATTCAGTATATTTGAATACATAAATGACAAGTTTAATTTATTCCTCAATGTCTTTCATATTCTTTAAATAGGGAATTATAAAATCAGACGTCAAATTCATCTGGAGAAGTTGAAATATTTTTTTCCAGTATAATTTTACTTTTAGAAATGATAGATTTATAAAAAGATACATCAGTAATCGGAAGTTACTTAATTATGAAGACCTGTAACAGAGCAGAATAATTAATTTTGCCATTTCACAGATATATAATATCAATCAAAAGTGAACACTTAATCATCTTTGAGGTATATAATAGTTTCAATGAATCATTTTAATTGTCAAATTAAATTGTATTATAAATTTCTCGATATAATTATTCCCTGGTATTTAAAATAGTAATTGGTATTGAAAATACAATTTATGTAGAATATTATTACTTGTCTTTGTATTATATTTAAAATGTTTCTCAATTTGGAAAAGTTTAATTTTCTTTGATAACAGAATATACGCATTTTTTTGGAATCATCAGAAATGGTATTTTTTTAAAATTGATCTTTGATTTTGACAATCACTATTGTTAAATAGATTAACGAGTTTTGAAAAAAATGTAACATTTCTAGTTTTGACGTGTAACACATCAGAAAAACAAAAACATAACAAAAAGAATTGCAGTAAAAAAAAAATGGTGACATTGTCATGGCGGTTGCCCGAAGGCGTTCTCTTCGATATTGACACGAACTTCAATGATGAGTCTTCGAATCAAAGCTGAACAATTTTGAAACGAATGAATGACGGCTTCTAATGGATCCCATGTTGTTGTGATAACAAAACAAAAAAAAAAGAAGAAGAAAACAAAACAAAATTCCTTTTTTCTATTTTAACGTCACTTTTTTTAAAATCCTTTCTCTCTCTCTCTCTACATTTTTCTCTTATCAGTCTTCTTTCAAATTCTAAAAACAACGAACTATTCCATCAACACAGTCGTGAGTTTATTTAGGATATACAAAAGCCCCCTAACCAGAATAACATGATACCATTGAATATGGATTGAGCAAAAAATTGACAAAATTTAGAAATCATATTTTTCTTTTGCCTGCATCTAAAATTAAATTTTTTTGTAATAAAATACGAATATTTCACATTACGAATACTTTTTACCACTCTTTTTGTTAAACTATTGTTTTCAATATATAGAATGAGAATTTTCAACTGTAGAATAAAAGTTTTTTCAATAAAAACATTGGCGAGAAAAAATTATAAAACTTTGATAAGAGGAATTAATTAGAAAATAAATTTTTATTTTTATTTTAAATCAATTTTTTTCTGTGAAGAAGAAGAAGAAAAATTCTTTTTTAATAAACAAACTTTAGTCTTTTTTAGAGTTATTCTATATATATATATATTAAAGAGAACATGCTCTATTTTCTAACACGAATATCCTAGATAACAAGATGTTGATAACAAGCTTCTAGCTTGTTATCTACATCCTGAATTATGTATGATGTCAGATCTTAACAACAAGTTTAATATTCTACTATACAAAAAATTCACATAAAACTGAAAACCAATTACAAAGAAAAAAAATTCCACACGCATAGAAAATATGTTTCCACACAAATTTATAATACTCTCATGAGAACAACTTCTTTGAAGGAAGAGAAATTTGCTTTATGTGAAAGATATTTTTGTCTTATTATTTTTTTCCATCAAAGAAATATTGCATTGATTTAAAAAATTTTTATTTACTATTTTATTAAAGAAAGTATTTTTATTACCTACTATTTCCCAAGATAATTTAATAAGCTAAAGAAAAATCGATTGAACAAATAAAACATTTTTAATTTAGAGAATTATTTTATTTTTTCAACATTTTTTAAATATGAATTAAATTTTTTCTTTCATATTCTTTGTATAGGAGAAAATTTTTTCCGAGTAATTAAAATTTTAATAAATAGAAAAAATGTTTATGAAATAAGGTTTTTCAGCTGGAAAATATTTTTATATTTAAAAAACAAAACGGTTTGTTTGACTTCATATAGCATATATTTGAATTTGAAAATTTTTTATCGTCAGCACTTCATTTTAGAAACACTTTACGGATAGAATTATTAATTTAAATATCCAAAAAAAATGCATATTCATCACTAATCAATTGAAAATTTTTTACGTTGGATTTTTTTTCTAATATTGTAAATATTCAAATTTCTTATTCAAAGAGAGTGAAAAAGGTATATTTTTAATTGATTTAATAAGGATCACAGACCCAAACCTGTTAAAGTGGTCCATATCCCCTCTTTCCAGATTCCTCTTCTTTTGTTTTGTTTGGTTACCGAACCACAAGGCGTACCATTAGACAGTCTTTCTTAGTCGATCGTTCACGTTGCTTCTTGATCAGAACACAATTTTAATACCTATGAATTAATAATTTGCTTTCTTATTTTTAGAAAAAAAAAATGAGAAAATTCATTTTCACGATTTATAAAGTTATTATATATAATTTAAATTATCAGATTGTTAAAAATATCGTGTTTAAACTTTAAAATTTATTAAATTAATTTTAAATTCATGCGTGAATTTTTCAATATCTCCTCTTATTTTAAAGTGCATTTAATCTACTCTCTAAAAATGAGAAGAAAGAACTCATTTTCATAAAACCAATTCTGGAAACTTTATTAATTTTTCAAAAAAAAAAAAAAGAAAAACTGAAAAAAACAGAAAAAAAGAGAAGAAGAGGAAGAAATGGCACAAATCTTGAAACTTTTTCTCATTTATAAAAGACATTAAAAATTAATCGTAGATTTCAGTCTGGTACGTTTTGAGTTATCCTAGATTCTGAGATTGTTCATTATGAATATGATTTCTTTTGACGTAAATATGTCATTTTTAGATAATTATTTATTATTTAATATTGAAATATTTTTGTCTTTAAATTTTATTTAATA
>JUFY01015109.1:0-21602 GCA_001855655.1 Leptopilina clavipes
TTTGAATCTAATGAATTTTTTTCAGTGTATTTTATTTATAATAAAAGAAATCAAAATTTAGTAATAAATTAAAAAACAATAATGAAAATAATGATAATTTGCAATGAACTGAAAAAATAGTAATTTTTAATTAATTACTATAAATAATATTTATAAATATTAATTACGTTATAAAAAAATTTGAAAAAAAATTAATGAAAGAAATTTATGAAAATTGGCAATTTTTTTCTGATTTAAGAAAACGGAAACGATTTAATAAATGAAGTTTTGATATTCAATTTTTGTTTTTTTTTCGTTTGTTTTTTTTTGTTTCTTTGTAAATAGTTTGTTCAGACGTTGCGGGGAAAGTGAGAAGAACGCTCGCTCGGAGGAGAGAAAGACGAAAAAGAGAATCCACTTTTTTTTCTGGCAAAGTGAAGTAGGCAGAAACGAGTTTCGGTAGCTCGCGCATATTGGTCTGGGTCCATTTGCGAAATTAGAGATCTTTCGACGAGGAGTCAAAGGAGGATGGGGTTGGCAATCGCTCCAAGAGCCAGAGAGTGAGATAGAGGTGACGTAGCACAATGGAAACGCGTTTCTGCCCTTTTCACCCTTCACACCTTCACTTTCCTTCTTTTTCCTCTTATTTATTTTATTTTTTTTCCTTTTTTTTCCTCCTCTTTTTTTGTACCACTCCAGAGTAGTTTCACTTATGTCTTTATCTTCCACTGTGGCCTTTCTAGCCAGTGGCGTAACTATTTTTACAAAAAAAAAACAAATAAATAAAAAATTTATTGAAAATTTGGATATTTTTCAAACCCAAAAATTATTTTCAAAGTAATTTATTCAAAATTAGCATATTTTTCAATCTCAAAAATTATTTTCAAAAAATTCGCTTCAAAGAAATTTTTAAAGACTAAAGAAAATTTAGAATAAAATACAAAATTAAAAAAAAAATTAAAAAGAAAACGAGAAAAAAATTAATATTGCAAATGGTGTAAAATAAAAACACATTTTTAGAGACAAAATACAAAAATTGCGAATAAAATTTAAATAGAAAAAAAAGAAGTTGAAAAAATTTACATTCCAAATGTGTAAAATTTAAATTAAAAAAAAAAAAAAACAAGTCAAGTAAAAAAAGGTAGAGAATGCAATTTGAAAAAAATAAAACTACCTTTTTTCCCCTCTATTTTGCTAAATTAAATTTGCAACAGAAAATTTTAACTTTTGACGAGTTTTATTTAGTGAAACCTTTTAAAGTTATCTTGCGAAAAAGTGGATTTTGTCAGTGAATGCAATTTTAATCTAATTGAAAATTTACATCAGAGAAAAAAAATAATACTTTTTTTTCTATATTTTTTTCATTCCCTGAAATTAAATTTGCAACAGAAATTCCAATGCGCGGCTATAGAAAAAAAAAATTCGACTTTTTTTCATTTTTAGACGAGATTTGTGTTTATAGTGAAACCATTTAAATGTTACCTTTTATCGAAAAAAAAGTACGCTGAATGGTTCAATTTTTGCCCAAGAAAAAGTTTGAACACAGAAGTGGTTATTCCGTGCCCACGAGTTTCAATTTTTTTTTTTTTGGTAATTTTTTTAACTCCTCACGGGCGTTTCTTCTCATTTTTAACAAAAAAAAAGAAAAAAATTCCCATTTCTTAAATTTTTTTTCCATTTTTTTATCACCTTTTTCTTCGTATCACTGATTTTCTTTTACAATTAAAATATTTGAGAATAATTTTTTTTGCAATTTAAAAACAATAGTTTTGAAAACAAAATTTCTTACATTTTTGGTAAATTTTAATTTTACGTAATAAATTTTTTAAATTATTTTACAAATTATTTTGTAAATTATTTTTAAAATCATTTCATAAATTATTTTTAAAATCATTTTATAAATTATTTTTAAAATCATTTTATAAATTATTTTTAAAATTATTTTATAAATTATTTTTAAAATTATTTTTTTTTTTTGAATTTAATTCTTAAATATATATTATATAGTAAAATTCGATCGAAAAAATGAGGATTTTGGATGCAGGATGGGATCGATGGACCGGGTTAATAACCACTCCTTGTTAAATTTTTCAGCAAAGTAATTTTATTTTTCCTTTTTTTTAAATCTCATCTTCGCCTTTCTCCAAAAAAAAAATTTTGTACACGACATTCGAAACATTACATTCATTCGTTATTTACAAAAAATGACATCATATATAATATATGATTTTGGACCTCGTCGTTAACGACAAAGAATTTAACAATATTAAATAAATAATAATACTATTTATCAGGAAAACAATAATCTGAGGTGTCGAGAATTTTATACGCAACATAGAAAATTTTTCACCGGGACCGTTCTCAGCATTTTTATTAATTTCAAAAAATTTTTTACTTCTAAATATCCGTTTTTTCTTTTGAGATTCTTTCTTTTTTAAATAAATTTTTTTTCTCTCAAAAAAAAATAATTTATTAAATTTAATTAATTAATTTAATTAATTAATTACTTTTTGAAATTAAATTTCTTTTCTTTCTTTTTATTCTGAAAACGATCCAGAATTCTTGGCATTTCGAGCTTATTCCTAATTTTTGTTCTTTCTACACGATATTTACAACAGATTTTGCGATTATTTACAACCCTTAATTTAAAAATATTTTTTCGCAAACCAATGCCTCTGCAAAAATTATTATTATTATTAGATAGAAAAGAGAAAAAAAAATAGATTTTCAATCAATGAATTTGAATTTCCCGCGCCAAACTTAACCTATAAAAGTTTTACAGCGCTCCTTGTTTACGATTCTCATTGGCGCCAAATTCAAATTCAATTTCATTCCTTTTAACTTTTTTTTTCTCAATTTCTTTCAATTCTCGAAATTATTCAAATTTCTTTTGTTTTTTTTTGCTGGAGCATATGGCAATTAAGGGAGGGGGAAAAAATACTGACTAGTCGATTTTTGTGAGCGTCTCTCACAACATATTCACTGGGGAGGGAAAAAAAGAAGAGAAACAAAATATTCTCTTAGATTTTTCTCAAAGATTTGAGATTTCTATTTCAGTGGACGCACTTAAATTGAAAAACCCCACCGAAGGGAAAAAAGAATTGTCGCGGGAATGTTAAGATTGTTCTCTCTCTGAGTAAAAACGCCGCGATCTTTGCACGGATATGTACGATATTACCCCCGCCCTACCCCCCTCTTCTCCTACTATTCCAAACAAATTCGAATTTCAAGTGTTTCTTTAAATGGAATTTTTTCCCGAGAGATGGCGAATCACAACTCCTCAGTTGGATACAATCAGCAATCAGCAAAAAAAAGCCATTGAAGAAAAATTCCCACTTGGCTTGAAAACTATCAGCTAGAAACAGCTAAATGTGCAATTTGCCTTTATAATTCGCCATTTGTTTGGATAATAAAAGGATCTCAATGTCAGAGCTGATTTTATTTTTATATAAAAATTGAATTATTACGGAAAAAATTTTTGTTTTTGTTTTTTGTCAAACTGACGCTTAATTCAAAACATTATCCCGCAGCTATTGATCACTACTGGCGTCCATTTAAGGGACAAGTGAATTTTAGTGATATTGGTTTAGCTATAAAGTGATCAAACTAGCAGAGGGCGAATGGTTTGGAATAGCGCATAGAGAGTAATTCGAATTAGAAAGATCGAAATTTTGTTGTATTCAAAACAGTGAAATTGATATTAATGGTAGATTCTCTCTCTCTCTCTCTTTCTCTCTCTCTCTCTCTCTCTCTCTTTTTCGTAGATAGTAAAGAAACAAATTTATTGTTAATTATAATAAGAGACCAAGTCGACTTTTTGCAAATGAGTGTAAAATTTTGACGAAGGTTATGTACGCGTGTGGATAATCTTCTCCGAAACGATTTTCTACTATCCAACCCTGCTTTTCACGTTTCGAACAACCTTCAGAGTGAAAAAGCATGGAAAGCGTGTCAAGCGCTTGAATTTTGATTGAAATTGAAAATTATCCTTATTGAAAATTATCCAATTGGATGATTGTTTCACAGTCTATGCGTTTTCACCCTAAAGCCTGTCTCACATTTCAAGATCCCACTTTTCCCTCTTCCCTGCAGGCAAGTTAAATTGCTTAAATTCCCAATTTTTCTGTCAACTATCCAGCCCTGATAGATAAAATTTTCCATAAATGGTAACTTTCCAAAAGTTCCATTACTTCAATTCCTAATTTCTTGGCAACTGCCCAAGTTTGGGCAGTTGCTGAAAAAAATCCACCACTCGTTCAATTCCTAGAATTTCTTGGCAACTGCAAGGCTGGGCAGTTGCGGAAAAAATTAGAAATTAAACAAGTGGCGTATTTGGAAAGTTACCAATTTTCCCCTGCAAGGTTGGATAGTCGAGGAAAAACAGTGGTGAAATTTCATCCAGCATGGTTGGGTAGTTGCAAAAAACAAAATTGAGTCATGTCACGCAGGGTTGGGCCACTACGCTCTTGAATTTCCCCCATTGGTTTGGTAAATTTCCCCGGTAATATTACCAGCCAATTGGGGCGGGGGGTGAAAAATTCTTTTTCCTTCGAGTTATAATGCAGAAAAAGAAATTTATAAGTGAAGGAAAAACAATTTTGAAACCATCGTCAAATTTTTTTCCCTTTTCGACAACTGTTGTAATTAGTTTGCCATATATATGTATCGAGCAGGGACAAATGGAGGATTGCTATTAATTAACTCGGCTGTCAAATTAGTCTCCTATTATTGATCTTAAAGAGGGAAGTCGAGCAGAGGCTAATATAACCCAATTACTGACATATATATATATACACCTTTCCTGAAGATCCACTTTTAGATAATGAGTTTGACTCTAGAAATTATAAATTGACTTTGTATTTTGAATTAAAAGCTACTCTTGAAAGTAATTCAATTAGAAGTGAGCCGTGACTCGCGAGTGGAAGTACTTATTCTGTGCGATGTTGAGCTCTGTCACCGAGATCCCATAGTCCTCATTTCTAGGAGGCAATTTTCCTCGATCTGGGTCACGTGTCCCGAATATCAAGATAAATGTCCTCGGGTCTACTGAGGAGATCGTGAATTTGTTGCATTGTGCAAAGGGGACAAACCTCCTCGTCAGTGCCATCGGAGATGATTCTCCTAGCGGCGCCAGGACCCCGTCTATTACCAACGCCAATGAATGAATAGCCCTCTGAATCAACTGAATTTGAACGCGAACCAGAGACGAGTCTCTGTATCGCCCTATTGGCACGAATTGGCTGTCGTCTCGTCTCCATGTCCGATTGTCTAAAATCAATGAACGAATAACCCTCCGAATCGACCGAGGGTCGTCTCACTAGCCTCTGAATTGGTGACGCTGGAATTGGCGTTCGCAAACGGGGCCTGTGAGTTGGAGTAATTGGTGATTCACCACTCTCCTGTAGATTCAGATAGACATTTGAATGTTCACTCTGATCGATGTGATTATTATTATTTGAACTTGTGATCAGAGTGTTTTGACTCGTGAGAAGGAGATTATTCTCAAGGGCTGATGACGAGGGTATGCTGGACGATTGGGAGGCTATGGACATGGGAACCCCTTGGGACTTGGCGAGGAGGGCGCGTGGTGTTCGATAACCGCCGAGGACCGCTCTCGAGGGTTTATCAGCGACTCGCAGAATCGACCTCGGGTCTCGGTAGTCGAGATAGTCGAGGTGATGCGGCGCAGGTGCGCGAGGCGGTAGTCGTGGAGGTAGTAGTGGTAGTTGTGGTGGTTGTAGATGTTGTTGTTGCTGTCGGTGATCGAGATTTGTGGCTCGTACCTCGATCGTTGGCTGACTTGGATGCTGCTGCTGCTGATGAAGATGGTGATGATGATTGTGCAGTTGCGAATGGGGAACAGTGTCAGGTAGATCCTCGTAAAGGACCGCGCTTCCCAAATGTCCCGTACCTGGATGTCCACCACCATCGGGAAGTCTTCCACGTGCCGCAGCGGCCGCTGCACTCTTGCATGGTAACAGATTCTGCACTTTTCTCTTATGTCTGCAACAAAAAGTTTAAAGCCACTTTTAGTATACTTCTTTTCCAAATTAACCTTTCCAATTAGGATTCCAATTAGGATTCCCTAATTGGAATCCTAAATACCAGGTATTTCTTATTATCAAAATTAGGTTATTAAATACAACAAACAATTTGGAGGAACAAATGTTGGAGCAAATATGAAAAATTCAAACATTGTAAACCTTGATAAATACTGTAAAACTATGCTACAAAATGGATGATTCAGTTTGCAAATTATCCTCTACACCTGGAAGTCCATTTAACGGGTTGTTCTTGACCTGTGGAGCTTTGGAAAGCTTGTTTAGAACTGACAACATGTTAAGTAGATCCTGGATTTTGAACCCTTGCCTTCTCGCTCCTTTGCCCTTCGACGTCGACATTGTCGTTGTTGTCGTTGAAACCTTTGGTCAGATTACACCAGAGGGATTTGCCAGATTATTCAAATTTCATAACAGTTGCTTTTCATTTCGTGTATAAATCCTACAAAGCAGATTTTGAAACCAAAATCCGCTAAATTTTGATTTTGACACCAAAATCCGCTAGATTTTGATTTTGGTTGCAGATTTTTGTTTCAAAATCTGCTTCATAGTATTTATGAAGATGAAGTTTTTCTGTCAATTTGAATTTACAGTTTTTCATTTCGACTGGAGAATCAGAAAGTTAGTTTCCCTTTTGCTTCATTCGAAAATGATGATACTGGAACACAAAAAACCTAAACGGATGAATTTTGCAACGTTTTGATCCCTTTAGGACCTAAAGAAAACCTAAAGTTTAGGTTTTCTGTGTTCCAGTTGAGGGAAATTGGTCAAGGAGGCTTTTTTCTGGTGGCAATTGGACGAACTCTGTCTCACGTCAGAGGATAGGAGTACAATTTCCAAAGGGCTCGTTAACAATGTGTTCGCGAGTTCTCAGTGGCATACCAGAGAGAGAGAGAGGAAGAGAGAGTCGACAAACGCGAAAGTCGCGGACATGAAGGTTGTGTAGTCAGCATCTCTCGAATATACACCAAAGGCGCCTTTGAAGATCGTTACCGCCAGTTTCATAGGACGTTTTCAGCCTCCTCGCCGGACAGGTTGTTACTTGAACTAACTTGCACTCTGTCGGCACCTCACCTCTGACCCCACTTCACCGTCTTGTTTCTGTCTCTCGCGGTGAGAAAATAATTTTTCCCCAATGGTTCATTAAACCCGCAGAATAATTTTTTCTTCCGTTCATTCTTCAAAAGGGGAGAAATTTATTTATTTACTAATAGTTTAGTTTTCAGGTCTAATTTGATCTGAAGGTCTTTGCCCAAGGGGAAAACCGAGGGTTGTATTCGAAAGTTTCCTGCTCTGATCCCTCATGGTCGAGCAGGGAAGACTCCAAAAATTCCCCGGGGGTCAAAGGCAAACTTTCGCGGCTAATTATTATTTAGAAAAATAGTTATTCGTCAATTCTGATTCCCATTTCGAACTATGTGACAAATGATGAGTGAATGAAAAGAAAAACAATATTGCGGTACTCGAGGATGACTTGTGAAGGAAATTAGCTTCAGTATATTTCCCCAAGTGCTTTAATATCCGTTTTGGTTCATTTTTTCCCTCCCTCCCTCCCTCCATCCCCCGCCACAACTTTTGCATTTCACATGCAGAAATCTAAGAGACAATTTCCTATACACCAAAAGGATAATCTTCGAATCGGGGGGAAATTAAATTGCGCGATAAGTTACGTCCCCTTTATTGGTGCTTATATAATCCCTGATTTCTCTCTCTCTCTCTCTCTCTCTCTCTCTCTCTAGGACTCGCTACCAACTCAAGGGATTATTCCTTATATATTAATTTTTTTTTTTATTCGATCCTAGTATTTCTCCATCATCACAAATCCAACTCTAATTTTTCTCTCCTTTTCATCTCTCGTCTTTTAAAAAGAAGAAAGAAGAAAAAAAAAACTTGACGGAAATTTCTTATCGCAACAAGGAGAAGACCCATCAAATATTAACTGACGAGTGATTCTATTAAAAAAGTTGAAGCCAACTTTATAAAACTCGTTTCTCCTTCTTCTTCTTCTTCTTCTCGTTCGCCTCGATATTCGATGGATGGCATCTAATGATATTTACTCGTTAGCGTTCACCCCTCTTGGTTTCTTGGTTGGCAAACCACAATGTATAAACAGTCAAATATTTCCGAGTGGCAAGAAATTATACGTTCCACTTTGATTATATTGTTTAAACTTTAAACTCCTGGCTGAGAAATATAAACAATTCCCGCAGTGCAGAGAAACCAATAGAAAACAGACCTGGGGGTCATGTTCTGACCTCGAGGGTAGCAAAACCCGAATGTTTGTAAAAATTCAACCCTCACAATGCAAGTCGAACTTTGGTTTAAAAACTTTGGTTTATTAATCTTTGGATTATTATTAATCAACGCAGGACAAAAAAAACCCAAATTCTTAGAAAAAGTTTTTCAATCCTTTCATTCCTGTGATAATCACATCACAATTAGAAATCCATTCAATTCTTTCAAATATATGATGATAAAAACTGAGCGTGAACATGCAATGATTCATGTGTGTATATATACATTTCCCTCCGCTATTTGAATCCAACAAAAGCGTCCATTATTGAAGCAATAATTTTGAAACAGTGTTTTGGCAAACCTCCCCCTTGGGGTCCACATCACGAATTTTCACCTCTTCCTCCACATATATATATGTATACATTGGACTATTTGTATCGCACATAGTTCTAAGTTATGCGTAGTGCGCCGATTCCCTTTTCATCCAAAATAATATTCCCCATTCGCTTCGGTACAATGGATCTTGATTACCATTGTCGCGACGCTGGAGCGTTTCCAAAATAAAATAAAAAAAACGTTTGACAATTCTAAAAATAAAGAAAGGAAAGGAAAAAATCCACTCCTGATAGTGAATAATCTTGTTCTTGGGTAAATAGAAAGAAAAGGAGCTCCTCTGGCTGAGGGGTAGGGGGGAATGCACCAACTTGACCTCATCGATTTTGGTGAAACTTGAAACTATAATAGATCTTGGTGTCACTAACCCAGGTGTTAAGTACAAACACCCACTAGGTAGAATCTTTCGAGAAAAAGTAACTCAAATTGGCTGATTCGGATCCTTACGGAACGACACTAAAAGAACGAATTGTTTTCTAAAAAACGGCAAAATAGTGGGTCTTTTTACTCTAGGACGGTTACATCAAGGTCTGTCATTGTTGTAAGTTTGTCACATTGGTGCGCTCCCTTTTCCAGAAAAAGAAGAGGGGGGGGGGGGGGGAGACCGCACCAACCTGACCTCATGGATTTTGATAAAACTTGAAACTACAATAGTTACTGGTGTCCCTAACCCAGGTGTGAAGTATTAACACCCACTATGTAGAATTCTTCCTAAAAATACAATTTGAAATTCAAGTAGAAATTGAAGTAGAAGTACCCTAAGTCCCTTAGTTCTAAGTTCTTAGTTCCCTAAGTATTTTTTTTCCCGAAAATTGGAATATTCCTTTAGTAATAATTTGCGAAAAAAATGAGTAAATTTACATGTAACGGAAGTTTTTCGAAAAATTATCAGACGATCAATGATGGCTATTTAGAATGTTCGTCATGGTCCGTGGCGCGTATAGATGACAATTGTTTCTGTGGAAATGAAATCTCCAAAAGGGATCTTGATACATTTGTAGAGATTTTTAACAATGCTTTGCTTTTTTCCCCCCTGAAAACTGCTTTTATTTGCATAAAAATCCCGGTGGGGAAGTAAATTGTTAGAAATTTTGAATGACTCTCAATTTTTTCTGTAATATTATTTGAACAAAATTGGAGATTGAGGAGAGAAAACCCTTGACTCGGGTTTTTGTTCTGTCTTATCTCCATTAAAGGCACATTCGGGTCACTGATGGTACTCACTGCTTTAACGATTTGCATTCGATGAGACCCACTCTTCATCATCATTATCATCATCATCATCATCATAGCGAACGTATCTCTTTTACCAATGCGACATTCAAGTCGTACAGAGAGCAAGTTTTCGATTATCTCTGCTTGACACACAGAATATGGCTATTTCAAATCGAAATCACAATCAACCAATTACTCCTACTGTCATTTCGTTTCCGAATTGCTTTTCATACCCCTTTTCGCTATGAAAATTTTCATTAAACTCGTTATTCGTTTTTGCATTACATGTCACACAGTTTTGACAAAACCAAAAGGATATTCCACTTTTGATATAATGACATTTCCGCTAATTGTAGCAGTAGCTACGTACAAACAGTAGCAGTTTATCAGCGTAAATATTCAGGATTTCTCATGTTTTCTCCACGTTTTGATGATAAACTTGTGTATCAAAATGATGCTTCAATCAAAATTGATGCTTCAATTTTGATCAGCATATTTCTTATGCTATTATTATTATTATTTCTTTTTCTTTCTTCATTATTGCAATCGTTATTGTAATCGTTATTTTGAATCACAATCAACCAATTACCCCGTTGAAAAAGATATAATAATACTTTCTTTTAAAGGAAACAACAAAAATGACTCTCTTGGGAAGAAAGTTGGGTTCGAGTGCTCTAGGGGAGCAATAGTTATGGCATTGGCACAAGGTGCTGGTGACAGGACGCGCACCTTGCTCGACAGGCAAACGCTCCCGGTGTTGTAGACAGCGTTTCTAACAAACTGTCGCGCCACCCACTCTTTGTTTGAAAATACCCGTCTCGGTAAATTTACTTCCAATATCCAAGATACCACGAATTTTCCAGACATTCCGAAACAGAAATCATTGAAGAGATTTGTTAATGAAGCACACAAAATTGTAAATTACGTCATATAGCAAAACCCACACGAAACGACAAATTTTGCATATCAATATATCGATATAAATGACTCTCTCTCTCTCTCTCTCTCCAAATACCATTTTCCTTCCGCCAAAATTCAAAGTGCTGGCGCGGCCCATCAATGGACCGAAAACCAAATACATAACACACACGGGAATGAATATCGCTCTCTCTCATTGTTATCTACACCTCGCAGCGATAATATTCCACCGCCTGAATTTGCAATTATAATTCGAATAGCGGATACGATCAGTAATTAAAAAAAACTGTTTTTTTTATATTTGTCAGACAGTATTAGAACCATTCACCAAAAAATTGCACTTGGAATTGCTGCGGGAGTAATAAATCAGGGAAATCTCTTAAGCCCCTCCCTAAACGGTAGCTCCATTAGTGTTCGCGAAATATTCGGAGGCGCTATTACACACCTGGTGCACACTTTGCCTTCAATTGGACCCAATGCGGCGATAATTTGCAGGGAGAGAGAGAGAGAGAGAGAGGTCTTGAATGTTCATGACCACGCCTTTGAGGTGGAAGGACACCAGGTGGTCCTCTGTGTCATCCCAACATCCCCTCTGGGTCAACGTCTCTCTATAACCTCATCCTACATACGAGACATCACATTGAATTAATTACCTCCCAAAAAATCAGAATAAGGATTTTTGAGAATTTTTTCCCAATTTTCCACTGTGGGAAATATTGAATATGATACCCTAGGGGGGGGGGAAGAGAGGATTTATAGTGATGCGCACTATATATTGTATATAACAGGAGGAAGGAAATGGAATAGTTTCCGAGAATTGTGGCAAAGGTCTGCTACTGCGTGGCATTTGCAGTTGCTTGCAATGGGGAGACAATGACGATGACGTAATTATGGTCCCGTTAGGGTAATATCGCGACAGTGAGACTACAATGCTATGAGAGAGAGAGTTAGGTCGCCATATATCACACACGAAATAGAATTACGGAACCTCGTATTACTCTCTATCTCTTGCTCTCATTATCCCTTGGCTTCGATTTCACGTCGTAGGTGCGAGTATTACGAATTGGCGGGGGCGAGCACCTTGTTAATTGAATCGAATTGTTAGAGAGCATCGTTTGCGATTTGCTATACGATTTCAATTCGAATGTTAATACAGCATATATCTGAATTTTGGAAAATTGGATTCACGAAACATGAAAGTAAAAAATACTTGAAGAAGAAGAAGAAATACTGCAAATTGTAAATTTGCAATATCCGCATAAATACTTAGGGAAATGTGCTTCAGGAGGAATTTCAAATCGCATTTTTAGGAAGAATTCTACATAGTGGGTGTTAATACTTCACAACTGGGTTTGTGACACCAAGAACTATTGTAGTTTCAAGTTTTATCAAAATCGATGAGGTCAGGTTGGTGCGGTCCCCCCTTCGCCCCTCCTGGACAAGGGGGAGCACCAACGCAACAAGGCCTATTTTGTTGAAACTGACAACAACAGACTTATTACCAACCTAGAGATGAAGTAAAAAGACCCAATATTCTCTCCACTTTTGTCCCATTTTGAATTTTATTTTACTTTTTCTGTATATGTAAAAGTTCTCTATTATGATAACACAGTTATAAACACTGAATCAGAATTCATGGAACATGGAATAATTAGAAATTGTCGACGGAATTGTTTATTTGATTGTTCAATTAGCGATTGGGAGAAGGGGGGTTTGCTCCTCACCATCAGGGATTGAGAATTACTTACGTTGTTATGCAAATTGAGAAAGTAAGCAGTAGTAGTAGGCTTTTGCATTTCTCAGTAGCTTGCATATCATTAACCTGAAATCTCGTGGCAAATAATAATTATCGTGCGGAAACAATTTTCTAATTCACCGCAAAATGAACCTATGAGAGGGAGGGAGTGAGAGAGAGAGGGGGAAAGTTTGACTTCTTGGAAAAAGAAGTGTTTTCCTATATATATTGGTGGGAGATGTAATTTCGTGTCGACAGATTCGACCCACGCACGGCATTAGCCACACATGCGATGGCAGACTCGTTGGAAAAATGAGAAAGAAGGAGAGAGAGAGAGAGAGAGAGAGAGAAAAGGGGGAGAAGGCTTGAGACGTACACCGTACAATGGCTATAGCAATTATGTAGAGTGGCCGCCGTCTAGAGTCTCTAGGTGGCTCTGGGTCTATGTACGTCGACTAGGCATCGTCGCCATTGCAGTCAACGCTTGTTAAATTCGTGCCTCGGGTATCTCAGAAATATGGCAACTCTTATCTTCTATCTCCTCTCTCTCTCTCTCTCTTTCTCTCTTTTTTCTCTCGTGTTCTCCTTTCCTCCATGTGTTTTACTCCATATACAACAAACTAGTCCCACCGAAGTGCTCTCTGTGCATAAGAACCCTATGCCTTTCTTATATACGCCATGCACTTACTGATATTACGTGTGATATCCTCCGTTTTTGGATAGTATCCAGGCTCGTAACCGAAAAGTATCTACATAAAATGAAAATAGATTTTTTATATCGTCGATATTATTAAATTGTACTTCCGTCACTCGTAATCCTACCAAAGAGGTGTGTATTTCTTCCTAGGGATTTTTTGTTTTCTTTTTTCCCCTAGATTCGGAGGTTTTTTCTAACCTAATATTAGTTCTAATTAGTAATCTTAGTAATATTCACACTGGCCAATTCACACTGAAAATCGTATTATTTCGATGAGAGAGAAAAGAATAGGAACATTGTCCGTCCTTTTCTATCTCATGTAAATTTTACGATTTACGTCTTACGAATTTCAATGTGCTTAGGCTCTTTGAAAAAAATAGCTAAAAGAAAATTTTTTAGGTTAGAATAGGTATAATTTAATAGTGGAGAGGGAAAATTGTTTTCCTGATTCTAAATGAAATTTGACTGTTTGTTTTTGTAGGTTATATTTATGCGCTAGCGCCGGTGGATGAAGTGAAAATTTGAGAAGATTCCTCTATCACCGACGACGGTACACGCTGGTTAGCATAATTCTGTTTATGAAACTCCCTCTCTCGCCGATAGAGCGACAGCTAACTAAACGTATTGCTCACGCCGATTTAATCTCGTGGGCCTATGGATATCAAGCTGCTTTTTGTTGTAATTTGCCATGAAATCTCCATTCAAACACACCTTGAAAAGTCTACCCTCTGTTTTCATTGAAAACAAAACCGCCTAGGGAAACTGTCATAAAAAACACATTAATGCTTCTTTTGCTCACCCACTCTCTCTCTCTCTCTCTCTCTCTCTCTCTCTCTCTCACACACACCGCCCTGTGTACGTTACACTAAACGAAAAAGTTTTCCCTCTTCCAAAAAAAATAACTACAGCCCCGGAATTAAAAACTGATCCAGCACTTTTCCCGCAAGGTAAATTGGATTTTCCCGCATCGCTTAAAATAATTAACTAGAAAAAAAAAACAATTTTACAAATCTGAAACTAATTGTAAAATAATATTTTTTTTAAATCTCAAAATGATTTGAATTTTTTTTTGTAAAAACTGGTTTATGTCACAGTATTTAAAATGCGAGCATTTATCTCCTTTCAATTTGCTTTTTTTAAACTTTCGGATCGGTTTTTAATTTCCAAACGATACTTCACCCCCCCCCCCAACCCTCTTTTTCCAAATCTGCCAATTTAGATGGGGAAATAATTTTCCTATAATGTAACGCTCTTTTTCCGTTGTCGGGAAGTGAAAAGAGAGATAGACGAGGGATAAAGAGAGAGAGAGAGAGAGAGGAAAAAAAGAAAACCGGAGAATCGAGCGATAGCTCGCTTTGAAGGTGAAATAGAGGAAATATAGGTTAGATTACTTGAAGACGCATGGCCCGAGGCCAAAGACGCGCCAACCCTGTTTTACTCGAGTCGAGAGATGCTTTGTGAGCTAGTTAAATATATAAAGGAAGCACAGTTCTGTACGGGATAGATTTCTTCTCTTATATAAATACACGCTATTAAAGAATATCATATAATTAATGCAGAAAAAATTTTTTTCATTTGCAAACTTAGAAGTGGAAAAAAAAGGAGAAATATAACTAGCCGAGGTAGCGTTTCTAGATGTAATGCAGGTGAATCAACGGTTTATCTCCTCTAAAGCGGAAATTTGGTCTTAATTATTTAATTATTAATTTAGTATATTAAATACTGTAATATTCTTTTTTAATGTTCCTTTTTAATATTCCTTTTTAATATTCCTTTTTAATACTCCTTTTCAATATTCCTTTTCAATATTCCTTTTTAATATTCCTTTTTAATATTCTTCTTCAATATTTCTTTTTAATATTCTTTTTGAATATTTCTTTTGAATATTCTTTTTTGCTTGTCATTAATTCTTTTGCTTCCTTTTTTCAGCGATTGCCGCGCCACGAGATAAATCAACACTCTACTTTACCGATCAAGGGTAATATAATAACTAGATCGATTAACTCTTGGAGTCTTGGTCATTTAATTTTCATTCCCGTTCTAGTGTTTCCCCAGGATTGACGTTTCATCATCTCATCCATTAAGGTTTGTAAAAATTGTCTAAGCTATTTGTCAAAATATTGGTTACATAACCTCAATCTGTCAATAGATAAAATAAACAGCATTCGGTTCTTTTTAATCGTACCGTGAATTTTTTCTCCTTCCTATCAAAAATGCCCACGATCTTTTATTTTTCTTTTTTTGCATCAACGTATAAACAAAAAGTTAAAAACTCTTTACATTTAAATACACCAACAAAATCGTTTGCATTGGTAATATTGGTCCAAAACAATTTTTTACCCCCCCACCTTTACCCAAGTGGAGAAGAATGCAGGAGAAATTTCAATTACCATATTCCTCAACGATTGCTTTTCATCAGGAATGATTAAACCCGCTCTTTTTATCTGGTACACGTCACTGCTGAATATTCAGTGAACATTTGTAGGTTAGGTAAGCAACTAACAGAGAGGATACTACTTCTACCTGCTTTTTGCCTTGTATTGAGTATATAAGAGGTCCGGTGGGAACAAAAAAAAACCCCCTTCTGTAAAAGTGGGGAGGGGGGTAAAAGGATGCGACAACCTGTAAATATAAAAGCGTGAGATATATATATATATATATATAGGTATATTATATATGAGTAAAAGGTTATGGTTGGGAGGTAGAAAGAGTTAGGAAAGAGGAGGTGCACGGAATAGGGTTTACAAGGGATAAAAGAGGGAGGGAGAAGGGGGGTTTTTAGAGTCGAGAAGCGACAAGAGTATGGAGACGGGTACATGGCTCTGATTAGCATACAAACTACGCGAAGCCATGTTGCGTTGACTCAACGACATGCTACGGCGTAACAACGGCAACAACAAGCAACGAGACGTATATAGCACTCATATATAGCCTAGAGAGAAAGAGAGAGAGAGAGAGAGGCACTTTTTTTGCCCACCCACAATGTGAGAATCCAGACAGTGCCGGTTAACACTTGAGATATCGCCAAGGCATCAGTAATGGCGTCCATTATGTACATAATGGCGATAAATAATATGCCACCTAGAAACAGAACAGCCATTGTCATCCTTTCGAAATGGGACAAAAATTTGCACACCTTCAAAATTGGGCATTTTTTCCCCCCCTCCCTGATATTATCATTTGCAGATTGCTGATGTCAGATATATGAATTGTCTGCTAGTAAAATACACTTTTTTTGTGGGGGTGGAAGAGGTAATTTAGGAGCCACTTGTGTAAATCGCCTCCTTATGAAGCAACTTCAGTGGCGTTGTCCAGAACTCTTGACCTTCTTGAGAATAATTCAAACGGACAAAATGGCCATATTTTGGCTTTCAGTGTGCGGATCATGTCTGTGTCGATATAAAACATAAGTTTTACTACCCGCATGCACATTGAACGTCTCTCGACCTCCTGCGTTTATGGTTTTCCGATCTCCCTTTTTTACGATCGTTCATCTCGATTATATTCCGAATACCGAAGGGGCTGAAAATTTGCTGATGGTCAAGAGTGTCTCGCTTTCATAATATGGAAATTTCGATGATTTAGCATCAGGAGTGAATATGGAGGAAGAAAGAAAAAGAGAAATTATCAATATACTTACTTCCAGAAGACAACGGATACGACGGCAGCCATAAGTAGAAGTACGACCGTACAGGTGATTATTAGAGCCGTACTTTGTAGAGATGGATTCGAATGGTAGGAAGCGTCGATCATCTGAAACAAAAACGAGAAAATTTCAATTAGACCTCGATTTAAAATAAATCCCAAAAAATAATCGTTTGAACGATAATTATAAAAAAAAATTTGTAAATATTTACGAACAAGTTCAATATAGCCAATAACACTTTTTATGTTTCAGATCTGTCACAAGGGTGGAACTTCCAACGCAGAGGACAAGGAACCGAAAATTATTTTTGGTAATTTTGTAATATATATATTATAATTTATATTATTTTTCCAAGTTTAGTAATGTTAACGGTAGGTTTCATAACCTCAATCTGTCAATGGATAAAGTGAATCAAATTTCAAACAAAAACGCCCGTTAACTATTTAGCAAGACTCGAACCCCACCTCGCAGTACAGTAAAACATCCAAATTGTTTACACCTTCTTAACCTTAAAACTTCATTTTTTTACAACTATCAGTATAAAATTTTCTTTAAAAAAAAACTCATTAAATTGGTGACAACAACTAATAGGTTTTTTTTCCTTTTTCGATCTTTTTTAGTTTCTAATAATTTAGCGAAATAATACACGCTTAGTTTGAAGATGAAAATATCATTTCATTACTCTCGCGATAAACAGAAGCATAAACATAAAAGTTTCCCCTTATATGACATAGCCGTCTGTTTCGTTGATACTGTAACTTTAATAGCGCGCAGAGAAGAGTCGAGTAAAAACATGAACGAGCTTTATTTATTTCAGCCCAAGAAGAACTTCTAGTAACAGATCTTTTCATTTCTTATATACACATCCTTCGTGTTGTAAAAAGATACTTTTACAACACACAGAAACAACCGGAACTTGTTACCAAAGTCTTTCTCTCTCTCTCTACAAAACTTGATCCATTTTTGTAAAAATTTCTTTCTTCCTCCTTTTTTCAAAAATAATTTTGAAAGAAAAATATACTTTTCTTCAAATTTGGACGTAAAGGGGCTGCTTTCGATCAATATGGCACAAGTTTGGACATATTGAACTTAAATACTTATCAAAGAAGAATAACGGAAAATAATTTTTTCCCCCTGATGAAAAACATCTTTTGGCGATCAAAATTAATTGAAACTATTTAAAAAAAAATTATTCTATTGACGATGATTAACTCATCTGTCTAAAAATGGGAAAACTTTTCGTTAATTACGTCACGGTGATTGGATTTTTATTTTCCAAATTTGTTCAACAAGGAGAAAAGAAAAGATTCTCGTACCTTGGCTTTATATCTAGTTCGTCTATTCCCCCTCCCTCTCCCCCCACTCTTTTGCTCGACTGAATCCATTAGCCGGCGCCATTAATATCGCGGTAATGATGAGCGATGAGGCTCCTAGGAGAGGAGAAAAGAGAGAGAGAGAGAGAGGAACCACCTCCACACCTCGTCTCGCGGCAGGTCTTTGATAAATGCTGCTTTCCTTGGCCTTATGCCAAACAACACGTTGCACAATATCTATATAGCTTCTATCTGCATCGTCGTGCCCTTTTCCTGGGGTGGGTTATCGATACTAAACCAATCTTCAATCCCTCCAATGACCCCTTCTCCCTATTCCCTTTTTCAACTCCATTCCTCTATTGGAAACCCCTCACAAATTTTACTGTATTATATTATTCTTTTTCCCAAATGTATATATATATATATGAGTTTATGCCAGTTTTTTTTCTGTTATTCAAATCGAAAGCCGGGGAAAATGAAACCAATAAATGTTGTCAAGTGTTATAGAACATAACCTTAAAAAATGAAGGCAAAATTGGGCAAAATTTTAGGGAGAGAGTTCAAGTGTTGAACGTAAGTTCTTTTGATCAAGAGTCAACAAGTGAACATAACCTTAAAATTTAGGTATAAAAAAATTGGCGCAGATCAAAAGAAAGTCAACAAGCGAACATAAGCTTAAAATTTAGATCAATATTGGCGCGGATAATTTTAAAGAGAGTCAACAAGCGAACATAACCATAAAATTTAGATTGATTTGCAAAAAACTTTTTATTTTTTATTTCCCCTCCACCCACCTCTGGAAAATTAGACTCGAAATTAAATGGCACAATGTCGAATCTAATCAATTGCCATCACAGTATCTCGTTTATGCTTCTGTATTATACGAAACATAACCTCAAATCTCTCTCTAACACAACGAAATGAATCTATATATATATATATATATGAATTGGGGAGATTCGTTACGAGGAAGCACGCGAGTAACGCATGCAAATTCCCTCGGACAAATGCGTAATTAGCTTAACCCGGGGGGTCTGTACAACGACACGGATGGGGAGGGGGGGGGGGGGGGGGGGAGGGAATGAGGGTGTAGGAGGAAGAGAAATCGTTAAATCATCGGAACGATTTTCGATTCAGGTAACGGAGCCTCTCTATTGTGTTCACAATGAGTATATATGCTAATGAATTGGCCGAATAAAATATAATGTTTACTCTATACATAACTTTCGGGCCTTTTAGAATGGAGATCGTATTACGATACAATTGATTATATATACGCCGCGGCTACTGCAAACAAAAAGAGAGGCAAAACTTCGATCTCGTTTGGTTTACTTTTCCCCTTCCCCCCTTCATCCCATCTAGAGAAAAAACTTCCTTTGTTTGAACGAGTTTCATTAACGAAGGTTTACTTTAATTAATCAGATCTCCAAATCCCCCTCTGTGTAGTGTGGATTCGATTTAAGGAAAATAAAATAAGTGGTTATTTTGACCATTTTTTTGCTGTATTTGGTCTGAAAGCGACGCTGATTGGTCGAAATTGGACAAGTTTCTTTTGGTATTATTCCCTAGGGTTTTTTGTCACTAGGCCTAAAAGCGACGCTGATTGGTCGAAATTGGTCAAGTTTCTAATTTTTGGTATTATTCCCTAGCGTTTTTTGTCACTAGGCCTAAAAGCGACGCTGATTGGTCGAAATTGGTCAAGTTTCTAACTTTTGGTATTATTCCCTAGCGTTTTTTTGTCACTAGGCCTAAAAGCGACGATGATTGGTCGATATTGGTCAAGTAGTTTATTTTCGGCATTATTCCCTAGCGTTTTTTGTCACTATAGGCCTAAAAGCGACGCTAATTGGTCGAAATTGGACAAAAGCTATAAAGATAGAAAAATTTTTCCCAATAGTTTTTTTTTTACTTTTTGTTGATATAAAAATAGTTACAATAGTTTCACTTTTTCTCCCCTCTTTCCTTTATTGCAGAGTATATTAATTTCAAGTGCAACGCATATTTTTATTATGTGTGCAGTGTGCGCAGTAAAGAAGTTTCCATTGGAGGGCGAATAATAAAAATTCTCGTATGTGTGTTTATTACGCAACATCAACATGTTTCCAATTGAAGAGTTTCAATAATACCCTGAAAAATAAACGCGGCACGTGTTGTCAATTCGAAATATAGTTTTAATCCTCCCTCCCCCCTCTCTCTTTCACCATTATTTCTTTGTTTACTACAGGGCTATAGAGAAATAAAAATAAGATTTATTAAACATAAACGTCACTTCCGGATGTATTTCGGAAAGGGAGAAACGACTATATCTCCTTATTTTATAGGAAACAAAAATATCTCTTCTTTTCCAAATTTTTTTTTTATCTCGATTTTCGAGAAATTTTCTATGTACATTTCTAGCTTTTCTTTTATATATATATAGTTTCTTGAAATTTTGCTCGCATCTATGATTAAAGAGAACTCTCCATCATAATCTATCTTGACCTATAACGACTCCCTTTTGCTGTGAAGAAAAAGAGCAGCGAGAAATGAAAATCCCTTGCGAGCAAAGAAATTATTTTCGCCTCAATTCGAAAATTTGCAAGAAAATTAGAAACAAAAAAAATGATAGGAAAAAATGTTTATTATCCTTGGAAGAAATTTTAAAAATCCGTATATGGATGAAATCTCGCATGAAAAGTAATTTTGTGGTTTTTGTTTCTAATCTCACGTGCGGAACATTGTTATACTGACTTTAAGGTTCATTACACGCAACGCGTAATTCCCTTTTGAGAGAATGAGATAGAGAGAGAGAGAGTTCCAGAGTCACAGTTGGAGAGATTCATTTGAGCTTCTGCCTCTCGAAAATGTTTCCCAGATAACAATATCTCTAGTGTTGAAAGCTTCATTTCCATGTTGACATAATGAAACACTTCAAACTATCATTAAAAATTAAACTTTTCCCCATTCCCCATCATTCTATATATTAATTAATCCCGGAAAGTTAATTTATCACTTTAATTAAAATTGTTCAAAAAGCGAATAAAAAAAAAAAAAAAAAAAATGTGTGTGTGTTGACAAATTTTTTCGCTTGCTTCAAGCATCAGAAAAAAAAAATTCCAACACCCTCTCTATGGGAAAGAGTTTTGAGAAATTCGCTTTGGGGTGGAAAAGAATAATGAGCACCCTCAAAGAGGGGATGGGGAGAATATCTATAAACCCCCCCCCCCTCCTCGCCGTGCGTAAAAATCCATTTGTTTCTCAGAAAATAATATAGATTCGACAAATTCATAAACAATTTTCGAATTAGTCACTTTTGATTAATGAAATAGAACCGATTCGTTTATTTATAAATAATGTAATAATAATTATAATATTAATATAATAATAATTACAATAATAATAATATAATTATTATTATAACAATAATAACATA
>JUFY01015111.1:0-12602 GCA_001855655.1 Leptopilina clavipes
ATGATTTTACATACAATTTACATTATGGCTAGCAGTGCTGAATTTAAGACTCATCTTAAAATAAGATTTTATTTTTACTGTGTACGCAAAATTAATCAATTTTACAAAAAATAATTTTCAATTTGAAAATAATTTGATTATTTTAAATAGACAGGGGAATTTTTCTCGGCGATTTATTCAACAATCACGAAACAATTAAAAGATCCTTGAAAAGTCAAATGCCACAAGCAACGGATCAATTGCTCGATGGACTCTTTAATTCATCAATAAAATTGATTTACGTGAGTATAAATATGTTTCATCATTGCATGAAAAACATTTTTTCACCCCTTTTTGATTTGTTTGAAAAAACAGTTGATTGAGGGTCTCGGCTCAACAAACATTGAAGACACTGTCTGCGTTCCGGAGAATTTAAAAAAATTTCTCATTGTACCAAAGGAAACGGATCTAGTCACGATATCAAAAGTACTTTGCGAAATAGATCCAGCAAAAATTCCCGGTATTTTTGAACAATTAACGAAACATTTAGATTTCGCATCACTTTTGGAAATGGTCAGTCGTGTTATGGCCAAATTCCAAGACTATGATTTTCTCAAAGATATCAAAAAAACAATTGAAACTATTCTCAATTTAGGAATTGTTGAGAAATATGTTCCGAATTATTTAAGACTGCGAGATTGGGTGCCAAAGATTATTCCGTTATTTAAAAATACCTCATTCAAGGAAATTGATGTTTTCTTGTGAGTAATGCTTCTTTTCTCATTTAAAATTTTTGTAATTGTAAATTTTTTTCTCATTTGAAAATATTATTAATTGTTTGAATTTATTATTTCAGTATAAACAAGACGATAACTTTATTGGATCCAATATTCAAAGAAGAAAGTGATTGGAAAACGGCTCGAAATGCTTTTTTGAAGCTAAATAATCTTCTTGTTTTGGTGAAGAATATTGTCAACAAAATGAACGGGAGCAATGAGACTATTTCCAGTATGATGAAAAAAATTGGAGGAAATGTGGAAGATGCTGCGTCAATGTATTATCATCAATATGAGGCAAATGTCACGAAAATTTTGGATATTTCTTATCTTATTTTGGAGGATGGTATCAAGCTCACGAGAAAATTAATCGAAAAACATCAAGATCAATTCCAGCTGTGAGTGAAATTTTGTAAATTTGATTCCGATATTTATTTATTCCTGAGAGAAAGGAAAATAAGTTTTTCATTTTCTATTACTTTATTTAATTTATTATGTATATATTTTTATGTTTTTGACGAAAAATATCTTTTTAGTGCAGCAGAAATTTTGGATGGATTGAAGAACTTCTTTTCGAAGAAGATAATTTACAATCTTTCTTATTTGGTATCAATGTTTGATAATGTGGTTCAAATGACTCATCACGTTGCCATTATTCACGAGGAATTATTGTTGAAGTTGAAGAATATTGTACTCAATCATCAATCCCTGGTGGAAAAATTACTCACGACTATAGAGCCTGATGTTTATAGGACGATTATAAATTCCTTTTCTCGGTTGGATTTCGTTGAGGTCAGTTTTCGAATTTTTTTTTTTTTTCAAAAACTTTAATCATCTTTTTAAACTTTAAGTAGAAGAAAATAATAAAAATACCAAAAATGATAATGAAATTTACTTTCACAGAAATTCCTCGAAGAATTATCATCAAAAAATGCTGAAGATCTGTTTTGTGAAGATGGTATGTTCAGAGAAGTATTTCAAGAGTTGGAGAACAAGGATCGTCGATTATCAAAATTGAATGATTCACTTTGCAATGAGGCAGGAAAAATTTTTATTTCTGATGTTTATAATGCCATGGAATTGCAAAATTTCAGTCGAATTGTAAGTAAAAAAAAGCGATTTCAAAAAAAAAAATTACATTTTAATTCAATTTTTAATGAAAAATTTTCCGATTTTCAGGTTGACAATACTTTGAATACATTCAAATTTATGGCTCTAAGGAAACCGATGATTTTTGAAAAATCGAATCTAACAGCAATGGTGGGAAGTGTTCGATCTTTTATCACTTATCTACAAGATCCAGAATCAAGAAGAATGGAAACTGCAAATTTGTCCTCAGTTTCGATTCCAAACGAATGGAAAACTGTGTTTGAGGAAACTCAAATGCAAGCACGTCTAGACATGTGAGTTTATTTTATTTTTATTATTAAAATAAATGAAAATATGAACAGTACAAAATTAAAATAAATTAAAATGTGAGTAATAAAATGTCAAAATAAATAAAAATATGAATATTAAAATATTAAAATAAAATAATAGAATAATAATAAATAATTAGAAATAATAAAATAACTTTTGTTGTCTATGTTGAATTAAAGGTAAATTAATTTCAATTATAGTTTGTAAACAGTTTTTCTTGATTTTCATCAACAGATTGAATCTTCATCTCAGCGAGGCAAAAGCAATTGGATTAAAAAGCCTCACACTTATTACGATTTTACCGAATTTAATTAAAATGGATCTTATTGCAAGTTCCGTTTTGAGAGATCTTGAGACTCATCCCACCGAATGGATCGCCGATGTTCGACTTCATAAATCTGAATTAATCGAGTCATTTTATTTGACTGTCGCCGATAGACCGAAGGCATGGATTTTTATTTCCTGCATTTTATTTATTCATTCGCTCTTTTATTCAAATTTTATTATTCATTTAATAATTAGTGATTCGATTAATAATTCGTTTTTTTCTAATTTAATTATTAGTAATTCAATTCATGTCAACTTAAGTATTAGAATTTTAATTGTTGTCAATTTAATTATTAGCAATTCAATTGTTATTAATTTAATTTCAATTATTTTTGTTCGTAATTTAATTGCCATTATTTTTGAATTTTCAATTTCCATAATTAAAAATTGATTACATATTTGAAAAAATTTTTCAGGTATTGAAACTATTGGAATATTCAAATATGACAGAGACCGTATGCATGGATCAAAATTCGTCGAATTTTCTCAATTTCCCATCGGGAGCAAATGCCACTTTGTTGATGAACATTATTTGTCGTCCCATAAGAACAGTGGAGTCTGCTCTCAGTTTGAATCTAACAACTGTGGAAAATGATGCAATTCTAGCGTTTCAAAATCAAAACTTCAATTGGACACAATTTAATGGGAAAATTGGGAAAATTTATCACTATATTGATTCAATTGTACATCAAGAAGATGAACGGAACGTTACTTATTTGAATAATGCAGTGGCAAAATTTAAAGAAGCTTGGACCGATCACGTGACAGCGAGAGATGCATGGGAAGCCAGGTTCGTATTTTCCAAAACTATTTACAACAAAATTAATTTTTTCTACTTTAAAAAAAATTTTTTATACAACAATTTTCAAAAAATACTCTAATTTGATGACAATTGACTATTTTTGCAGCGTAGGCGTTTTGTGTAAATTATTCACCGTGATGGAATATCCTCTATTTAATGCTGAACCAATAGATAATTGGTCGGATTTACATGCAGTCGCTTGGGTTTCATCTTTAATTGCTGATAATATTGAACATGTCGTCGATCAAATTCAGAGAAAAAATAATACCGTCGATTTAAAAGATATTTTCGATCTGATGCCACAGACGGAAATTTTATTGAGTACACTATTGAGAAATCTTGCACCTGTTACACTCGATTTGGTGGATATGACTTCAAAAATTCCCATACATTTTGTAAGTTTACATAAATAGGTATACTTATTATTATTAATATTATTTTCAATATGGAATAAATTTTGACTTTTGAAAAAAAAAAAAAATTGCCATCAGTTGTCGGCGATTGACGAATACAAATCTCGTGAACCAAATTGGCCGTGCATTGAGAATGAGAGTATTGGAGAGGCTCTTGAACTGAGAACCGGAAGTCGAGAGTTTGTGAGAGAAATTGAAAAAATATCCTGTGATCCAAGTCCTTTGATCAAGGAGTGGGACGAGCAACCTTTGCTGATAAAGGTTCATAAAATCGTAAGTTATTCTTCGAAATATAAATTACAAACGAATTATGAATAAAAAAATATTATAAATGTAAATATTATAAACATAAATGTTATAAATATAAATATTATAAACATAAATATTATAAATATTATAATAAATTTAAGAATATTAAAAATAAAAATTGAGAATAAAAATATAAATTAATATTTACAAAAATTGAAGTTTATTGATATTTAACAGAAGCAAAAAAATGGATTTTACATTTTGAAAAAATAGTTTCAGCGTGACAGTAGTGTTCAAATGCCGCCTTTCAACTGGACACAGGGTTACTTAAATTTCCGTCGACTGGTGAGGAAAATGAATTCCCTGTTGGACTCAGAAGACGTGGAAATTTCAGATGCGCCTAGTGTTTCCGTTTATATAAAACACTTTTTGCCCGAGGTGAAGAAAATGGTAATCCAAAGTCTTCCCGAGGCTGAAGATCAAAGCAGGTCAGTATTATTATTTCTTACCATTTTAATTAAAAATCCTCAATGCATGAAACGTTTACTTAAAATTCTTTAATTTAAGAAATTATTAACAAGAAAATTTTACAGAACTGAATACATTTTACTTGGTTAAAATTACTACAGTGTAGAAAATTTGAAAAAGTGCTCGTTTGGCAGTACTAAAAATGAAATTCAAAATTTAATGACTTAGCAATGAATGTCAGCGCGACAGTCCAATCCTGGATGTATTTAGAATTGAACGATTTAGACTCATCAATAGGAATATTAATTCTCGCCATCAAGGGATTCTTTTGTTGCTTCAATTGTCCAATTTTGTTTTGTAAGGTTGCGATGAATTTCAATGCATGTAGAGACCTTGTTGACTTTTCTTCACTATCTGCTAAAATCAATGTTGCTGGATATTGTCCACCGTTTGTCGGTAATTTGACATTATGAATCGGTGAATACTTAATGATGTTTTCAAAGTCCTTTGAATCGTCGTAATTACCGTATTCCGAAATCCAAGAAGATATAGGTTTGAGTTTTTGTAAACGTAGCATGTCAAAAATTCCATCGTTGATAACAGCGGCACCAAAAAGTTCTGGCCTTTGATTGATTGAAACGGCCGTTAAAAGATTTCTAATACCAACACCCTTAATCGCCAGCTTTTCACTTGATGTGTATCCATTTTTAATGAGATATTCCGCAGCACTTTGAAAATCATCAAAGGCGTTCTGTTTCTTCATTAAAATTCCATCTTCATGCCATTTATCATCAAAATCTGTACCTCCACGAACGTGAGTTATTGCCGCAATTCCATTAAAATGCTGAGTAAAAATTACGTTCTCTAAAGTAAACGCTGGTGAGGTAGAAATATAAAATCCATCATATCCATGAAGAAGCGCTGGCATTGAACCATCAAGTTTTGCTCCTTTTCTCATGACAATGGTCATTGGAATTTTTGTATTGTCCTTACTGGGATAAAAAACTCGAATCATTTCATACACTTTTGAGTCGTAATTTATCAATTTTTTCTCATGATAAATTTCAGGACTTTCAAAATTATTTACATTCAATTTGTATATTATTCCTGGAATTGTGAATGAAGTGAATCTGAAAAAATATTCCGGATGCTTTCTATTACCAGAGGTTTTATCTAATATTGCTCCAATACCGAGAGAAAGTTTTTTGATTAATTTTCCAGTTTTTAAACAATGTAATTGTAGTAGATAATTCATATCATGATGGTATTGAATTATAAATTTATCATTATCCACAATTGTGACTTCGTAAATATATTTGTCATGTTCTTCGGGCACTAAAATTGTCCAGTTTTCTTCTTGGTGATTCAATAAATCAATTGCAATAATTTTTCCATTTGATGTATTATTACGTATCATGAAAATGGCCTTTGTACCATCATTCCCAATGTACTGAAATAAATTAAACAAATTAATTTAATTTAGCTATGTTTTTTTGAATCGAAATTTTCTTATATACTAACCACATAGAGTTCTTCTTGTTTATCAACAATTTGGGTCAAATTGAATTTCCCATTGATTTTCTCGTTTAGTTTAGTAAAGTAGACTGAACTAGTAGTGAAAACTAATAAAAATTGTCCACAGTCAGAAACTACGGCATATCTGTAAATTTTAATAAATTACTTTAAGACTTTTTTTAATCAGATATGAATTTAAGAAGATGGTGATTCTTCTTTTGAGAAATGGAAAAAAGAGAGAAAAGGAAATTGCAAAATCTTTTAAACTCACACTCTCCAAAGTGGTTGTTCGGGAAATTCAACAACTAGAATATCTTCAGATTGAGGTGTCCCAACTCTGTGATAATAAATTTTCATATTCTCGAGTAAATCAATATTTTCTTCAGTCGTGTTATGCTGCGGATAACGACTATAAAAGGCTCCCAAACTATCATGGGTCCAAGCTACACCACTTGTATATCTTACTTGTTCCAAAACCTCAGGGTATTTTTCTCCTGTAAATGAACACTGTGCGGCAATAAATTCATCATCCATATCAAATAATAATTAATTTATTAAAATTATTCAAGTGGAGAAAAATTTAATATTAATTATTATAATCGTAATTAATAATAACCTGTTTCTGCATTTAAGAATTGAATTGTCACCCAAATTGCTCCATTTTCAGACAAGTAAGCAAATTTAGTACCATCATCACTGAATCCCATTATGTAAGTAGCAACAGATGCATTGGGTGATGAAATATTTGGATCAAAAAATACTTTTGGTTCGCTATCCAATGTATCTTGAACATATAAAACTTGTTGTTCTTTATCTTCTTCACTTTTGTAGAAATAATATTTGTTTCCATGTCTCTCGGGACAGGAAATACGGGAATAATTTTCGTCGAGTTCCTCTAGACGACGATGTATACTTTCTTTCAATGATGAATTCAATTTCAAATAGGAATCAGTTATTAAATTTTGAGCCGCAATGAAATTTTTCGTTTCATCTGAATTAGGATTTTCAAGCCAACGATACGGATCGGAAATTTTTGTTTCATGATAATTATCAACTACATCATCTCGATGAACTTTGGGATAATTAAATATCATATTTCCGTCTTGTGAAATTGTTTCAATATTTTTACCAATTGTCCCTTTTGACGGATAATTTAAAGTTTTCACCGAAATTCCAAAAATTAAAGTAATACATAAAAATGAAAGGAAAAAATTTGTTAGAAATTCCATGAATCAACAATTAAATATTAACACTTTCAATTTTACACTTTTTCTCTGAATGAACTGAACATTTTGAACACTCACAACACTCTGTAGTTTGTAAATTCTGATTCACGAAGTCGTGTTGAAAATTTGAAGGGGAATTTAGGGAAGGGGAATCCACGTAAAACCCAATTAAACATGACAATTCTAGGAAATAAGATTAGATTATATTCTTTCATATATACATATATGAATTCAGATGCTAATTCAGATGAAACGAAAAAAACAATAGCCTTAAATTTAAATCTGGGACCAAAAACTAATACATCTTATATTTACGAATTATTTTTACATTAAAATCGTTTACTAAATTATCCATTTGAGAAAACTTTATATTTTTGCCATAAACTATTAAAAATCGATTTTGTATTTTATTATTTTATTGTTTTATTATTTTCTCTTTTGAAAATAATTGCAATTATTACAATTTTTTGTGACTACTTAATTGTTACAAATATTTACACTATAATCTCAATATCTGTTCTTATAAATAATTATTATTTCAGAAAAATAATTGACTTTATCGATGATAAAATTGATAAAGGAGTTGACATTTTACACAGTCAATTATCGGCAAAAGAAGTTTGGAATTCAGAGGGAGTACCAAGAGATCTTAATTATTTTCTCGCACTTGGAAAATTTTTTACTAACGTTTTACACGATGTCTTCACTATTTTTTCTGATGCATTCAGCGAAGGTAAAAATACTATTAAATTCTATATATAAAAATTAATAAAATTATTATATTTAAAAATTAAATTATTATGACTATTATGATTACAATAATAATTATTTATTATTATTATTATTTAAAAGTAAGTGAATTAAATTAAAATACTATCAATAATGAATAAGTAAAATTTTATTGTAATTTTTAATTCATATTTTCAGATCAACAAAATATAAATCTTCTAACTCTACTTGGATTCAAGAATAAAAGTGCCATTGCAATAGTTTACGATCGTCTTCCATATATTTTAGCAACATTTCTAAATGGAATGTCTGATCCAACAATTGATAGTCAAGCAATTATTGCAATGAAAAGGGGACGTGTATCGTGCGCGGAAATATTTTCCTGGTTCGAAAACTCCAGAGTTGATCTCACTGTGGATGAATATAGAATTTTGAAAAATTTCACCTGCGATCTTGACGCTGATAATTTTAATGCCTTCACTGATCTTTACATGAAAGCGACGACAGTTTGGGAAAAAAATTTCCAAGACTATCAATCCTATTTTCTAAGTTTGATCATTGATTTAACTGATTTAGGAAAAAAAATCTCAAATCGAACCAAGAATGGCATGAAAATTGTTTTTCCGTTCAATGAAAAATACTTTGATGACATTGCAGGAGTATTGAGTCGTGAGCTTAATGATGACATTCCAGAAGATGGTGGAATAATACTTCGGGTAAGAAAAATTTATATTTTACACAATTTTAATCAGAATTTATGATTCAAAGAAAATTAAACAACTTTTTTTTGTGTGTATTTTTTGCAGAACAATTCAGAAGGTAAAAATTATCGTTTAGCAGTGGAGGGAATTTCTGAAGTTATCAGTAAAATGGCAAAAACATTGAGTAAATTGGAATTGAAGGACAATGAATTACATACTTGGGATTTATTTGAAAAGGGTGACGTTCATCAGTTTGTGAAGCTTTTGGAAAATTATCCGCAAGAAGCGATTGCATTTTTTGCCGTTATAAGTGAAATTGATCCTGAAACAATGCAACCGTATTCTATTAAACAGTTTAAGAAGAATTGGTGCACGACTCATCCAAAATCGGGAATGTGGATTCAATCCAATGCCACGCACTTTTTAAGCAGTATTTGTTCTTTCGATTTTGATCAACTGCTAAAAACTCTGACTAGCGAGGAATTATTCGTAAGTTTTGTTAATTATTTTTTTTTATTGTTACTGTGAAAAGTGAGGAGAAAAATTGATTTTATTCTCTGATTTTCAGTTGGTAGCAAATGGCCACACAGACGTGTTGAAAAGAGTGACACCTCTTTCAAAATCAGTCTCACTTTTATTGAAAGAAATCATAAAATTACAATCCCAATACCCAAAAGTGATTTTCAAATCAAGTATTTTTAATGCCACCACTTGGAGGTCGATTCCAATTGACGGTCTCACGTGGAGGTCAATTAATCAAACAGAACTTTCGTGGGTGAATAAATTTGTCAGTGAATATTTCCCAAATGATTCACTCATGGGACAAATGTACAGGTATTGTTTTTTTTATATTAATTAATATTTCGTAATATATCCTTCAAATTGATCATAAATTAAATTTTTTTCAGAGTTCCACGGGTTCTTTTATCAGTACTCGAACTTTTATCCGGTGGTGACATTTGGCAGAAACTTCAAATAATTTACAAACATTCAAAAATTCAACCTTTGTTGACGATCGTCGAAGATTTGCCAAATCTGGTGATAACGGTTGTTGACACTTTCATCAATTCCGAAAGACTGAATAATTTCGACGAATTACTTTTTGCCGGGAAGGTGAAACTTTGCGACATTGATAAATATTTAATACCACCGAAATTTATTAAAAAGAAGAAAATTCTCACGAGTATTACGGACGTTTGTCAAAAATTTGTGAATGGCGCCGAGAAACTTAAGGCTGAGGACTTTTTGCCTTTGGATTTTTACGCTGAGGTGATAATTTAATTCAAAAGTAGAAAAAAAAAATTGGGGAACAATTGACTTATTTAAATTATTGGTGACATTTTTCAGAAAGAGCAATTGTACGAGATGAGAATAAATTCAGGACCGGAGAATTTGATAATTTATAATAAAACTTACCTTGTGGAAAAAATGTACAAACTTCAAGCAACTTTGATACAAATTGCGTCAGAAGGTTTTCGGGAAGTTGAAGTTCCAACTTGGTGGAGTTCCTTTAAGGAAGAAACTTTCAAAGAGTTTCTTATAAAATACAAGAATAAGGTATTTTTTATAAAATTCGTATTTTATTTTCCCCTTTGAAACTAATGTTTCTATTTTTTAATTTATCGTTTGCTTTTCATTTCTTATAGGATTTGAGAAAATTGGCACATTCATCAATGAAAAAGTCTGTCACTGTTTTGTATAATATTTTAAATTCCACACCTCATGATGAGTAAGTATTTAAATAATTTTTTTCATTCCGTCCTTTCTTGTAAAATAATTAATTTAATTTAAATTTAATTTACTAATTTAGTGACTAATTTCTATCAGAATTTATTTTCATTTTAGAAATTGTACCTGGTGTCATACGCTAATGATTGAAATTGTTAATACTCAACTGATAAAGCACTCGGAATATTCGAAATTAATTTGCAAAATGCGTCAAATGAAAATGACGGAAATTCAAGACACGCTCATGAAAGATTTTTACTGGAACAAGACAATTAATATGGTGAGAGATATTGTAAATTCAAATTTGGAAACATTTTTATTAAATTGTGTTGTATTTGCAGATCAAGGATTATAAATATTTAAATAACAAAAAAACGTTGAAAAGTTTCATGGGTGCTTTGGAAAATTCTCTGCATTACATAGCGGATATTTTAGTTGATTATCATAATACAACGTTCAATCAGGAAGTAAAAGAATGCTTTTATAAATTAGTCGGAGGCCCTTCATTTTCAAGACCAGGATTGTGAGTAATTAATTTAATGAATTAAACAATAATTAAATAGGGAAAAACAAAAAATACAAAACTATCAGAAATTGACAAAAATTTAATTAGTAATTAATTAATTAATTATTATTGGCTTAAAAAAGAAGTTTTTACGCTTCAAATGTAATTAATTAACACTAATTTTACTAACAATAATACTTCATAAAATTATTAGAAAAATAAAAAAAAATTAATCGAATTGACAATATTTTCCAGATACGTAACGGCAATGAACGGAATTCTCGACACACTGGAGAAAAATGTTCAAATATTTAACAATTTAATGTCGTATTCAAAAATAAGGAATTTAACTGCCCTTGCCGAGAAGTATATGCCAATTTGGAAACCACTTTCTGAAATTATTATTGAAACTTCAGACACAGAGGAAATGAATGATTTGCTTATAAATGCAAAAATCAATGTAAATTTATTGTCTGGCGAGGTGGAAGGTACTTTGTGTCATCCTCCAAGACATTGTCAGAATTCAACGGTCCTTTATGAAATTCTCAATGGGAAGCAAGCGAAGAAACTCATTCTTCTTAATTCAAAACTATCGAATTTTGGCTCGACAAATGAAATTGCCGAATTACTTTTTAAGAGTCTCAATTTTGAATTGATTGAGCGGAAAATTTCACTCTGGCGAAAGGAAGCTGGCACGGATCTTGTGTGGATAAGAAATATTTTAAAACACGTTGCCGCGGTCATGGAGGAGGGGGGAAATTTATTTGATGTCGCGAGTAAAATTGATTTTGAAAATATATCCAATGCCCTTGGTGTTCCTGATCTTGTGGACGGTGTTGTCAGAATTGTCAATGGAAAAACAATAGACAAACTATTCGAGGGGTAAATATTGAAAAGAAAAAATTTATTTTCTTCCCTGATTATTTAATCCTACATTTTTTTTACTTTTTATTTTCTGATTAGAATAAACGAAATTCTTGACGACGTCGAGCCTTTTATCGAAGATCCGGAAGTGAGAAGAGATCTTCGAACTATGATCTTCACTTTCGAGTCGATGGAAATTTTCAAAAATTTAGGACTCCTGAACATGAAATGTAAGTGAATTTTTTTATTATTATTTTAGGTTTGTATTTTTATGTTTTTATATTTTTGCTACAATGATTATGAACAATTTTCAGATGGTGCTAATGATTTATTTAAAAATTGGGACGTGCTGAGCAAATATCTCGTTGAGAAAGCTGGAATTCCGAAAAAGGCTGTGAATATCATGAGTGAGGCTAAAGTCGACCTGATTTCTGTATTTTTGAAGGAACAAAAAGCCATGAATTTGAAGGATACAATTTGCTCGCCTGCGAAATTGAGCGAGATGTTGAGTTTTGAGCAAACGCATCTATCCGCCGAAGAAGTCAGTTCGATTTTGTGCGAAATGGACAGTGAACAGACACAAAATATGATGATTACTCTCATTTCTAATCTCAATTTTCAGTATATTTTCGAAAACGTAGGTCTTATTTATTACCTGATAAATTGGTCAATTATTTTATATTTATATAATTTAATTTTAAATATTAAATTATTATATTATATTTTTCTCCTCATTGAATTTTTTTCTTTTTGCAGTTAATGAGTGCGAATGTGAAAAATATTTTGTTAAATGCGAATTTAACGGAATCTGATGGAAAAGCAATTTTGGATAATCTTGGAGTCGTTGCTGAACTTGTGCCGTATTTTAAAGAAAAATTGACATCGAGTCTTTCTTCAGCGA